>CAJFCO010017710.1:40761-55182 GCA_904066015.1 Synergus gifuensis | reverse complement strand
GGAAGCATGGTGGGGGCCGAAAAATCCCACGATCTGGAGACACTGCTTCCCAGATTGGAAAGCTTCTAGAGTTGAGCTTCTCTTCACACTTCACAGTCTTGTCTTCACCTCACCTCTTTCTACTTTGCTGCCTGTTCGAGACGCTTTCACACGCTTGCTTTTAGATCACTGCGAATTGGTAAGTAGTATATTACTTTTTTATGTGTTAATAATTCAATGAAATGCGAAAAACTGTATATTAAAACAAGAGCTAATTATATTCATATATATATTTATATATATTATATTCATTGAAGTAAAATAACCAGTAATTCTGGAATTTTGGATGCGTGTAAATTTTTTGGTTAGGTCTTGTAGCTTCATTTCCAAATAATTATTGATCATAAAACGCTAATAATTGACATTTTTATTCTGCTTTTGAAAAATTAATTGTTTTCCGATAATGATTTGAACGAATTTTTGTTGAAAATAAAGTCTTTTGGAATCCATCTTATTGATTGAAAATGATGCACAATCTGAGCGTCGTTTGAAATATGTACGTTATGACTTTTTGAAATTAATTTAGTTTTTTTTTTTAACATTAGAGGACCAAAGTTGAAAAGTTATATTATAATTAGCATTCCCGCTATCAAAACTAATTATAGTCGAACATATATAATTCATTATTTTCGATATTTTGTTTAGATATGGCCAAAACCTCCATCAATTCTGTCTGCACACCAAGTCAGCCAAATTTCCTCATTCATTATGTGTACGAAGAGTGGCCCAAAAGTTACAGTAGTAGTTGGTAAGCCGCAACTCACAACAATAAAAAAATTTATAAAACGGTAAACAAAATTGTTTATCCAGATAAAAAATTAATTATATTTTTTGATACATCAGTGCCACAAAAATATAACTGACTTTTGTGTAGTGCTGTATATTTTGTATAGCACCATTCAAAAATAATCAATAAGGCTTTAAAGAGTCACTGGAGAATCAACAGTCACTATGAGATTTGATGCACTTACAAAATGATGTTCATAGATTGAAGAACCAGCGGTCACTATGCGATTCCCAAAATAAAGATTTGTTGATCTTCTTTATCTATTAGCTAAAAACTAATATAATTTTCAATGAATCAATACTAAAACAATTTTTAGAAGTAATTTTATAATATGGATAAAGTTTTCACATGCTGAAGAATTAGCGGCCACTATGTGATTTAAATACTAGTATGTTGATCTCTATGTGCCATTTATTTATAATTATAGTAGAATTTCGGAATTCTACTTCCTAAACAATAGTCACTATGAAATTTGATGCAATTATAGATTAATTGATGTTCATAGATTAAAGAACCAGCGCTCATTATGTGATTCCCCATATAAATATTTGTTGATCTCCTCTATCTATTAGCTAAAAACTGATCTAATTTTCAATGAAGCATTACTAAAACAATTTTTAGAAGTGATTTAATAATGTGGACAAAAGTTTAACATGCTGGAGAACCAGCGGCCACTATGTGATTTATATAATAGTAGGTCGATCATATCGATTTTTTATCTGCTGAAAGCTCATTTTAAAGACTTCATTTTTTCATAAAATTAATTACTTGTTTAATTTAGATAAACCTCCACTTGGAGAACCAGCGATCACTATGCGATTTCAATTAAAGTGTGTCGAATTGTCGATATCTTTATTTATCTGCTGAAAGCTCATTTTGAAAGACTTCTTGACTCAAATATTTAATGACGAAGTGTTTAGCCGACAAAAGTAGAAAGTATTTTTCATCAATTTTTTAATTTACCGCACTTTCTATTAACTACTCCATTCATCATTTTCCTCTATCTATTAGCTAAAAAGCTGATCACTTATCCCAACAGTTATTCAACATAATCGTTGATTCCTTAAGCTCTATTTCTGACACTTTCCAATACGCAATAAAAGAAACTTTTATTTAGTTTTGAATATTCATTCCAGGACTTCACACATGCTTCTATTAATCACTTCTATTAACATATATTTTTTGAATTAAATTTTTGAGAACCAGTGATCACTATGTGTTTGAATGGTAATATGTTAATAACTTTATTTATCTGCTAAAAACTCATTTTTAGACTTCATGAATCTAGTAACGAGAAACGAATGAGCTGATCGTAACAAAATGAACACGTGGTCTATGCACAGAGCACTGCTGTCAATGATTAATTTGGTTTCCGAGTCAGCACAAATTTCCACATTCAGCTCCTTCTGGTTTGTTACTAGTACTCTTTCGACTTGCTCTTTCAGCTTGTCCAACGGTTGCCCCAAAACAATTTCGAGAAATCTTAGAAGCCGATTAAATTTAATAGGATCAGCTGTTATCTCCGTCTTGAGTGCCCTTTCGGCGTAGAAAGGGTTATTCCACGACCAATTTTGAAGCACTCAAATATTGAATGACGAAGCGTTTTGACGATAAACTTTTTATGAATGTTTATTAACTTTCATGGATATTGATATTCATGCATATTCACTTGTAAAATATTTTTAACTTCTATCTTTCGGCTAAAAGCCGAAATTATCTTTCCTTAGCGTTACACATTTTCTTACAATATATATTAATAATAAAAACAAGAAGTCTAGCTTCTTGCTTCCCCTTAAGGAGCACTCAAAAGTTGAATGACGAAGCGTTTTGATAATAAACATTTTGATTTATTAATCTTCATCTATTTTCATCTATTAATACAATTAATATATAATATATTAATAATAAAATCAAGAAGTCTAGCTTCTTGCTTCCCCTTAAGCACTCAAAAGTTGAATGACGAAGCGTTTTGACAATAAACATTTTGATTTATTAATCTTCATCTATTTTCATCTATTAATACAATTAATATATAATATATTAATAATAAAACAAAGAAGTCTAGCTTCTTGCTTCCCCTTAAGGAGCACTCAAAAATTGAATGACGAAGCGTTTTGATCATAAAAATTTTGATTTATCAATGTTCATCTATTTGGAGAGTTAGCGGTTACCATAATATTCACTTGTAAAATATTTTTAACTTCTATCTGTCGGCTAAAGGCTGAAAATAACTTTCCTTATTTAGCGTTACATATCTTTTTACAATATATATTAATTATTATTGTACAATACATATATAATTATATACATACACTGTTTACTTTTTGTAAAAGTGATCTTCGAAATGTCAACATTCTAATGACAATTAATACTTTTATTTGAGTATTATCTTTAACTAAAATCTAACTTTGCGAAGTTTTCTAGAGTTCGAATTACAATTAAAAAAAATTTTATTACTTAATAACTTATTTTTGAATTATTATTTTCGAATAAAATGTGACTATATGTTTCAATTCATAATTTCCAAATTTAGCATTATACCATGTTAACTGTTATTCGTAGATAAATCTCATAAAATTATATTAACGTACACTTTCGAAATGTCACCAACATTCTAACGATAATTAATACTTTTGAGTATTATCTCTAACTAAAATGTAACTTTGTGAAGTTTCCTAGAGTTCGAATTACAATTTAAAAAATTTTATTACTTAATAACTTATCTTTGAATTATTATCTTCGAATAAAATGTGACTATATGTTTCAATTCATATTTTCCGAATTTAACATTATACCATGTGAACTATTATTCGCAAATAAATCTCATTTATATTAACGTACACTTTCGAAATGTCACCAACATTATAACGATAATTTATACTTTTATTTGAGTATTATCTCTAACTAAAATGTAACTTTGCGAAGTTTTCTAGAGTTCGAATTACATTTAAAAAAATTTTATTACTTAATAACTTATCTCTGAATTATTATCTTCAAATATAATGTGACTAAATGTTTCAATTCATAACTTCCGAAAATTGATACGTCCTTTCTTTATATAGTATTTCATCGAGTTAAACATTTTGTCAGCATTATTAATATGCATTCAGTGTAATATTCTTGGAGTTCGAGGCCAACGTAATATTTAATAATTAATGCATCTTGGTGACTATTACCACTCTTGCGTCATCACTCTTCAGATCAATCTAGATCTTTCTCTAATGAATAAGGAAGTACTCATCCATCTCCTTAAAATTTGGTGAAGAAGCGAATACCAACCGTGTAGCTGCCTCTCAACTTCATTCCAGAGGGTCGCTACTAATCACGTTCTTCTTAACCAGATCTGTAAGTAATAAAAATCTTTTTTTTTTGTAACATAAAATTATTCTTATGTGTACCTTGTATCTAATAATTCTGATTTTATGTTTCAGAAATGCAAGCAAAGATTCAAATTATTCTAATTGGATAACAATCAACCAAAAGAATCTGGGAATTAATTGTGTATTCCTCAGACTACTGGAAATTTTCAAGTACAAGACGTAAGAGAATATGAATGTCAGGATTCAGTCAGAAGTTCCTGTAATTCTATTTCATCCTCGTGGAAGTTTCATAATAACTCCCGTAAGTAGTAAAATCTATTCAAAAAAATAACGACTTTTCCAGCCCAAAAATCATTTATTAGATTATATTCAACTTTAAAAATTTTTCTAAACTTAAATTAGGTTTTAATTGTTTCTAACAGTTTTTTCTCTCTATTATTTAAGGAATCCATTCGAGAATGAAGGAGGTTTATATCCGTTTATCGAATGAGAAATAATACCATTTGGCATCGTAATTGGAGAATCGGAACTTATGAACTATAATAAATTTCCTCGTCGTGATTGCATTTGCAATCCTGAATTTGAAATTTTTATTTAAAAGATTTATAAAACACCGAATGTTTGCAGTGTGTTTAATTTATACATCAGTTGTTATTCTTGTAGATTGTAGTATCAAACTTAGAAATCATCTATGTCTACTTAAAATTTAAATACAATTTTAATGTATGGGTTATGCTTTAGTTTAAGATAGGGATTTAAAACTTTATTCATGATAGAAATTCAGTTTAGATTTTAATTTTTAAATAAATTGCGCTTCTAATTGAGGACGAAGCAGTAAGAAATGAAATACATATTTAATGTAATAATGTACTTTTTCAGAATTTACATATGTATTGCTTTTTACTCGCTTCCTCCTGAATTCTAGTTTTAATTTTTAATATTTAATTCAATGTACAATCATACGAATTTATTAAACATTCTTTTAACTCTCAATAGATTTATTTTTTCACAGATGATAATTTTATTTATAGTTCTAATTAAAATAATTTATTTTAATTCAATAAAACATATCACATTCATTGAGGTCAAGGATTCTGCAAAATTATGCTATCGAGAATCCCAAAATCTCCTCCAGAGAATAATCGAAGAGCTTCAAGTCTAATCTGTACAAGTCTGCAAGTTTTCGAAGTTGCTTGAAACTTAAAGTCGAATAATACTCGTCCAGTTTACTCGAAGTCGGTTCATTTTTCGAAAGCCTTGCTGGAAATCTGAAATTCAGTTAAATATTATTTTATTTGTTCAAAAAAAAAAAAAAAAAAAAATTAAAAATTAAAAATTTTTTTAAATCTTACGATACTGATTCGGCTCCTATTCTTTCCAAAATTTCAGTTGCATCCTCTACCAGACTTTCGTATTTACTGACGAGATTATAATTAACTATACAGGGATGGCACAAATCAGAAAAAGGCTTCCAATGCTCATTTTGGATTCCATTCTCCTTTTTTTCTGTTATATAATCTACAAATTCCCCAAAAGTGACGTCATCTCCTTTGCTTAAAGCTTCCTTCGTTGCATTTGTTCTAAATTTCTGTGTAAAATATAATTTAAAAACCAAATTAGTTCCTAAAACTATATATTTCAATTTTAATCTTAATAGTTTTCTTACTTTGATTATTTTCCTTCCAAATCGCTCTTGAAAATATTTCGAGCTTTTTTGATGCCTAGCTTCCAATTTGTTTCTATAAGCCGAAAGAAGCCTTTCTAAAGGATGCCTTACGACTATAAGTTTATCATAATTAATTAATTTATTTTCGATTTCTGGTAACGTATAATTGCTGAGTCTTTCAATTCCAGAGGCATGAGCTTGGTCGGCTGGAATTTCAAGAGGATCATTGCCATTCCACTTTCCTGATATTATCATCAACACTCGTTTCCAATTTGTACAGGCTACCTAGACAAATAGGTATATATTTTTTTTTTATTCTCATTAAATTAAATATTATTCTTATGAAATATTTTATTTTTATTTTTTCAGTTTTTACTTTTGGAACATAACAGTAGAGCAGCTTGTGTTGTTCATCGACCAAAATGTTATGAAATTCTTCAGGATCGAGAATTTGATGTCGAGTTTCTTTGTCTGGAATTAATTCGCAGTTGAACTGCAATTTTTCTTGACGTTCTAGAAGCGAGGATCGGGCGAGAGCATTTGGCCCAATCCACGAAAATGAAGACCTAACATCTACAAATTTCTCGTTTTCGAAATTTAATGCATTTTTTGAATCCTTCCATATTTCTCTGCTACCTATTGATGGCTCTGAAAAATATTATACATATATATATATATATAAAATAATAAAATATATAATAAAAATATATATAAAAATATAAAAAATAAAAATATAAAATATAAAAAATATTATATATATTTTATAAAATATAAAAATATATATAAAATAAAATAATTCAAAATATAATAAGAGAAAAAAATTTTTTGATATAAAATCTGCGATATTAAATATTTTGCAAATTATGTAAAATACCTCCTCTGGAAAGAATTGGCAACCAAATTTCGAGGATGAAAATGAAAATCCTCGACCCTTGCCATCTTCTCATGGTAATTCTCAGAACTCATGGATTATTATTATGGCTACCAGCCTTTCTGAAAAATAGTTTTATTAGAAATAAAGTAAAAAATTCAAGTTATTTTTAAATTAATAAATATAATGTTAACAAGTATCATAAAAAATGTGCTTGATATTAATCATTTTATTTTAAAAATTCGCTTTCGTTTAAGAGTTTTTTAATTTAATAGTTTTTTTTTCTATAAAGTTAAATATAATGTTTGAATAAAATTTGCTTTCTCTATCTGATTGGGTTAACAACGCCTCATATTACGAAAGTCATTTTACCAAAAAAATAAAATAAGATTAACTGTTGCGTTCTTACAAGTAGGTCAACAGTTACCTGCAATCCGATTCCTGGAGACTTAACATAGTTTCGAACAAACTTTCAAATTTAATCGAAAAGTTCATAGATAATTTGATAATGAATGGTTTAGAAAAAGAAAAAAATTAACTTTTTTGGTATAAGTTTAAAAAAAATTTAAATTAAACTTTACTTTAAATTCTTTTGTTTGGTAAAATATTTTAAAATATAATTATTATTAAATAAAATGTAATATAATTAATATTAATATAATATATAATATAATATATAATATTAATATAATTAATATATTAAATATAATTATTATCAAAAAATTGTTATACAGGAAATTAAATGAAATGGACTGGAACTAATGTAATTGTAACTAAAATTGTCCAATGATAGATTTTGAAGGATTTTTCATTATTAGATACTCTTTTATGTTAAATTGAAATTTAAAAAAATTTTTAAAAATTTTTAATTGCAAAAGCTTTCAAAATAAAAATATTTAAAAAAATATATTCTAAAGGCTTAATTTGAAGATTTTAAATTCTTTTTTAAATATTTAGAAATTTTTTAATTATAATTTTCAATTACAAATTTTAATTTTTTTTAAACTATTTAACATTGAAAGATCAATTTTTAAATTGTTTTCTTTCATCCTTTAAATATCAGTTCAATATTTTAAACCATTTATTATTTTATTATTAGGTTTTTATTATTTATTATTTATTTCTGATTCTTCAATTATGATCCAAAAAAAAGAAGTACTTACCTGATGTTTTAGATTGAAATTTGAGAATCACAAAATCAGCACTTTTTTCATTATAATCAGCACATCGAAATCGACAATTTTCGATTGAAAATTTTATCGATGAGTGCTTACAATTAATTTGAAATTAAATTTGAAATGTGTTAAGCTTCTATATGACACGTGGTTCAGATTCTTTAGAGGAAATGAAGAGAATCAATAAATCTCGAAGGAATCTGAACGATGACTAAAGGAGAATGGACTGTGGTCGTCTTACTTGTATTTCCGAGCGCTAAAGAAGCAGCAAATTATGCAGTAGGGCACACCGGTTTATAAAAAAGAACTAAAGAAGTTCTAGACAGTTTCTCTCTCTTTCTGCCTTTTCTTCACTTTTTGCTCTTCGTTTTTCATTTACCCACATTTACTGTGAATATCTAATCTAAAATTCTTAAGAATTTTATATTTCTTAATCTTTTACTCCTTTGTCAGGTTTTTTTTTTTTTTTTGTGCTAATTTTAAAAACAAGCTATTCTTCTTGTTTATATAATTCTTTAAAATCTTTCAGATTAGAATATTGTTTAGTAAGTGGGATAGTCGATTTTCTTACTCGTCTTCAATGACTTGCAGATTTGCTCAAGAGGATTTTAAATGAGCACGCGTAATTTCCATACTGGTTTTTCTGGGTTAATATTACATTTAAATTTAGTACTTGAGATTATTGAGATTTGTATATGTACGTAGTTAAAGGTGTTGGAGCCAAACTCCAATCTAAAAATTCGATTTCTTCATTTTACTCCACAAATATTAAATTTGGAATTTTTTTCCCTCTGTAGAATTAATTAATTTGTAACTAGAATTATGCCTACAGAGCGAGAAAATATCTAATTCAAATATTTTTTAAGTAAAATGAAAATATATAATTTTGAAGTTAGATTTTTAATTCCTTTTATTTTTAAATATTTTTTCGCTCTGTAGGCAGTATTATATTGGAAAAAAGATTAGGGCTGCAGAGCGAAAAAATTTTTATCTATAATTTTCGTTGAGTAAAATGGAGAATAGAATTTTGAGCTTAACATTTGGGTCCAACGTTCTTAAGAATATAAATTCATTGTAGCAACAAAAAAGTCTTAAGAAACTCTAAATAGAAAAAAAAAAGGCAGCAGAGTTTTTTTTCTATATAATTATAATTTTTTCAAATACTCCTTTTTAAAAGGACTTTCAAGTACTCCTTCTTAAAATATAAATATATGTATGGAATCAAAAATGTCTACTTTTAGTCCTTTTTTCATAAAATTAAACGAATTAATTTTGAAGTAATATTTCGAATTCACTTTATACAAAAATTATTAAAATTAAGGGCGTTGAACCCAAGTGTTAAACTTAAAATTCCATTCTCCATTTTACTCAACGAAAATTACAGATAAATATTTTTTCGCTCTGTAGCGCTAATCTTTTTTCAGAGCGAGAAAATATTTAATTTCGATAATTTTTGCATAAAATGAAGAATTCAAAATTTAACTTGAAAATTGAATTTTTTCCTTTTATTACTTAAAAAATATTTGAATTAGATATTTTCTCTCTCTGTGCGCATAATTCTAGTTTAAAATTGATTAATTCTACAGAGGAAAAAAATTCCAATTTTAATATTGAAAATGAAGAAATGAAGAAATCGAATTTGTAGATTAGAACTTGGTTCCAACACCCTTAAAGATTTTTCACTTAATATTCTACTTTAAAAAAGAATGAAGCTGATGTAGAGCAAAAAGATATCTATGTACTTCTAGTATTCTTTGAGTAAAATGGAAAAATTGAATCGTCGGAAAAAGCTAGCGAAGTTATACTTTATACTCTATATAAAAGAGATTTTCCTTGTTTTATAACATAAGGCTTTTTTTTAACTATTTATTAATATATTAATAATATACTAATATATTATTAATATATATTATATATAATATAATATATTATATATATATAATTGTATAATTATTTTTATAACTTCAATTTTATACTTTATAATTATACATCAATATTTATTGTATGCTTATGAAACAAAACGACAAAGTTTTTTTGTAATGGTACCTATTTTGTAAATCGTCTATAATATCTCCTATTTTATTCATCAACGCAGTTATAAATGTTTTTTTTTTTCGATAAGAGTGAAAAAGAGAGAATTCAAAAATATATTAGCTCTGGGCCCCATTTTTTTTCAGCCGGCACTGCTCGTGTACAAGTCGCCGGGCCTTCAGTGAAATAAGGAAAAGGGTCAAAAGCAAAAAGGATATCTTACATTCTTTATATTATCTTGATTAACAGGAGTTGAAGGGAGGAGCTTTATTGCAATTTCGTTAGTATTATTGAGTCCCGATAAGCTCCTGAAATTGAGTCATCATCACTCCTGATCACTCCATTTCCATCATCGATTTTCAAATGTTTTCACCATTTGCGCCATTTGCAAATTTTGCATTTCTCACTCATCCATCTGACTCGTCGTCCCTTTTTCCCTCCATAATTACCGCGCACGCGTGAAACAGAAAAAGGAATTCCCTTATTTCAAACAATAGCCAATAGCAGATATTCAATAGAATTATTAGAATTTCCCGCCGAAGCGGAAATTCTCACGGAAGTTACGTGAGACAAAGGTTGTCACGTAAGTCACGTAACTATACCTTTCGACTACAATTTTTTTCCCTCCAAAACATTTCCCAATTTTCCCATTGGCTGTAATTTGGCGCGCGATTTAAAATCGAATTAAATTAACTCGATTTTGAATTGCGGGCCAAATTTTGACAAATGGCTGCATCGAGAAACCGTTGCGCAGTGCAATTGTTTTCTGTTTCCCTTTCCTTTCCCAACCGACGCGTCCTTCCAGCTTCCGCTTTCGTCCATTTCTATTCCTGTCTTCTGAGGTAACGCATTACCGGTAAAACATTATTTTTCTATATCACTTCTATCTCTAAAAATGATAATGTTTAGTTCAACTCAGAATTCTAAAAGTTTAAAAATATTTGTAAGCTCAAATATTTTCATTAATAATGAAATTTGGCTGAATAAGAAAAGTTGATCAGACATGCATCGATGTTCTTGATTTTTCCTAATGGGCGTCTTCTGATCTTCATTTTTCACAAAGAAAGAAGAAAGAAAGAAAGGCTCTTCACACAAATAAAGTCATGGTAAGTGATTCAATTCATTCTATTTTCCAAGTTTAAGTTATACTCGAAACGTCTTACATCAATTTTGATATTCTCACTCGCAAAATGCAATTTTGTATTTCAAGTTGATCTGTTAATTCAAAAAGTTAGCCTCTACAAAAGCTTCTCGAAAATTCTCGGAGGTTCACATTTTCAGAATCAAATTGCCTACGTTTGTCAGAAATATTTACTCCCTCAATTTCTCGGTTTTGGAAAGCTTTTTTTTTAGCATTTTATTATCTAGACCAATAAATTTCTGAAAAATTACGGTGGGCTTGGAAATCACGCCATGTGGCTGCTCTAACCTCCAAAATCAATCTTTATTATTTTAAGGTCATATAAGACTTACCCGATCCCTACCTTACCGACATTTTTTTCTCTGCAACGCTATATCTACATTTATTGAAATATCAAATTGAAAATTTCTAAAATTGTAGCTAAAGCATTAAGGTACGTTTATCTGGTCCTAAATATTGACATTTATAAAAAAAAATTTTTTTTATTTTTACAAACATTTAAGACCAGATAAACATACCTTAGTATATTTTTTTTAAATTTAGAAATTTTCAATTTGATATCTCAATATAAATGTAGATATAGCGTTGCAGAGAAGAAATGTCGGTAAGGTAGGGATCGGGTTAGTCTTACATGGCCTTAAGATTCTTTGGGTTTCTATTTCTAAAGATTTCAAGAGACTTTCAATAATTTAAAAAGATTTTAAGAAGTTTCTAGGAATTTAAAGGCATACAAGAGATTTGTATAATTTATATTTTGTATAAAAAAAAAATTTAGTTGAATTTTAAAAGACTTCACAAAATTTTAAGAGATTTTTAAGAAAGATTAGGGAATTTAAAGAATTTTAAGGAATTTTAAAGTTCCTTATGGAAGTTTAAAGGATTTTAAAAAGCTTGTAAGAATTTTAAGAAATTTTGATTTTTTAAAGTAATTTTAAGAGATTTTAATGTTCCTCGTGGATTTTAAAGGATTTCATGAAACTTTTATGATTTTTAAAAGATTTTGTGAATTTGTACAAAATTTTAAGATATTTTAATGTATTTTAAAGGATTTGACAGTTTTTGGTGAAATTATAGAGGATTTTAAGAAACTTGGAAAATTTTAAAGAAATTTTAAGGGATTATAAAATATTGTCTTGGAATTTTAAAGAATTTTAACAAATTTTGATTTTTTAAGAGTTTTGATTAAAATTTTAAAGGATCTCAAGATTTTATGATTTATAAGAGATTTTGTAGAATTTTATGAAATTTCAAAATCTTTTCAAAAATTTTAAGAGATCTTTACGTATTTTAAGAGATTTTAAAGTTTTTCGTGGAATTATAAAGTATTTTAAGAAGCTTGTAAAAACTTAAAGAAATTTTGACATTTTTAAAATGATATTAAAGATGTGAAATATTCCTCGTGGAATTAAAACAAATTTCAAAAATTAATTTTTATTTTTATAAGATTTTGTGAGGTTTTTGTTTCCAAAAATTTTTATTTAGAGATTTTAATGTATTTTAGGGAATTTCAGAGTTCCTTATTGAATTTGAAAGGATTTCACAAGATTTTTATGATTCTTAAAAGATTTTGTGAAACTGTGAAGGATTTCATGGAATTTTAATAGATTTTAAAGAATTTATAACATTTTATAGGATTTTAAAAATTATAGTGAAATTTTAATGAATTTAAAGATGTTTCTAAGATTTTCAAAAAACTTCAATGAATCTTAAGGTCTTTCAATAAGTTTCCAATAATTTTAAGAGATTTTGACGCATTATAAGAGATATTAAAGTTCCTCATGGAATTTTGAAGTATTTCAAGAGATTTTCAAAAGATTTTGTGGAATTTTAAAGCTTGTAGGAAATTTTAAGAGATTTAAGGAATTTGAAAAGATTTTGAAGTTTTTTGAAGAATTTAAAGGGAAAATTCAGGTAAATGGAAAAATTTAATCTTGTGGGCCACTCTGTGTACAGTGATACTGATGTACATCGCTTTGTTTTGCAGGCTTGGAACCTAAACTTGCAGATCATCCAATCCTGGTTTTGAAGGTCTTCGTCAGTTAAGCTGAATCAACGACTTTCTATCTCGTTGATATCTCGTTAATCTCATCGAAGAAAATTTTGACGGAATACCTTTGGAACGAGGAAGAAAACAGGCATTAAATTTGGAAATTTACTCGTAACTGAAAAGAGGAGAACACGTTAATGGTATATAAAGTTAATTTTTATTTGTAAAAGATTTTTTTTTTATTTTTCGCGAAGAATGTTGTGTGTAATGAAAGTAAAAAAGAAATTCGAAATTATACTATATGATTAGGTTTGAGACTTAATAAGTAAATGCAAAGATTTGTCTCTGTTTATTAAGGAATAACTAAATTACTTTTATTGTTTCTCCCATAGAATTTACTAATATACTCTCGATGTAATTTTAAAAAGGATGACCCTTCAATTGTTGATGTTTTGCTTTTAGTAGTGCATCCAATTGTAAAATTTGCTCTTGGCGAGTTTGACTTTTCAAAAGTTATAATAACTGGATTTTTAATAAATATTGCGTGCTCTTATGGTGTTAATAACCATATGAATCTGTCGAGCCTCAACATCAGTGGAGAATTCCTTCTACTAGTACTTCTATTGGTACTGGTTCTTAGCTTAACATTGCCCAGCTAAGAATTCGATTTTTTCAACTTTTTACAAAAGTTCTTTACAAAGGATCTCTTCAATTGTATCAAATGATAATTTTCATACTTTCACTGAAAAGCAGGAACCAATGTCGAAATCCTACTTGTAATATCATTGTAATTCAATTGAACCGCAATGAGTTTGTAAAATCCCACTTCTGACACTAAAAAATGTCTGTCTAATGGCATATTTTTCATGAAAATTCATTATTTATAATTCACAACGAATTATTAAATTTATCTCATTAAACACATTTCAAAGTAACCTCTTCAATTGTATCGAAAAAAATTTTTTTTATATATATTATCATTACTTAATTATCTCTTCGAAATAAATGAAGAGATTTGAGCTTTTTCATAAATCATAGTATAAAAATTATAACAAGTGCAAACTTGTAAATTTCACTTTTTTAATATAATCGCAACATTCGTTGATTAAAGAGAAGGTATTTTATATATCTTATCAAACACATTTCAAAGTAACCTCTTCAATTGTATCGAAAAAAATATTTTTCTATATTAAATTATCATTTCTTACATATTTCACTCCTTTAATTAATTAATTAATTAATTAATCACCCTTATTAACTATTCTGCTCCTCCTGGTCCCAACGGTATTCCTGAGACGAAGTTGTATTTTTTATTCGTAATATAATGGGCATAAAGGATTAGACTTTATTTTTAAAACTTTCCGACAATTATCCAAAAAACGATTTATATAATTTATATATACA
>CAJFCO010017710.1:12346-27952 GCA_904066015.1 Synergus gifuensis | reverse complement strand
AAAAAAATTGTTTCTATAGTAGATCAAATTTAAATTAATATCTATTAAAATCACGTTATCCTATAATTTATAAGCTTTTTTTTTCTAGAAAACTTGTTGACTCATTTTCATGTTATTGAACTCTCCTTGTTGCCACATGGGTGGAAATCGTCACCATGAAAGTGAAAGATTTAATTCCAACCAATAAATAGTTTTATAATTCTTTATAGAGGTCAATCAAGTCTTCAGTCCTTTCCAAACTTCACTCGTAAGTAGTCGTTATTATATTATATTTATAAACCTTGATCCTCTTTAAAAAAATTGTACATTCGTTTGTCATTGTTAATAACAATATTTCAACAATCTTTCAGCTTAATTAATTATAATTTATTAATTTCAGACCCGATCTAATCCGCTCCAAAGAGAAAGAAACTTTTTAGAGAAGAATCGGGGTTTCAGGTAAACAATTTTTTTTAATCTTTACCAAATTAAGGTTGAAACAAGTTTCGTTCAAAATTATTAGGTATAAGTAATCAGAGTACCACAATTACAAAAACCGGTTATAGTCGCATTCCAAACAACTTCATGTAGTTATCGGGCAACAAAGGTGGAAATTTTTAAAGAATTTTTATAAATGATCAAGGCTATAAAAAAAGGTATTTCCCAGAAGTGAAGAGATTATGAAAAATAATTTTTTTATTGAAATTATGAAATTTATAAGTTGGAAATCTGATATTTTAAATATATATTACATAAATATTAGACAAATCTATGAATAATAGTATTTAAAAATTTTTTTTTAATTTATTAATTTTTAATTAATTAAAGTTTAGTGTTTACAATTTCTTTCTTCAAGGCCATATTGTGTCAAGGTCCTGATCTCATTTCAGAAAAATTCCCTGTTTGATTCTTAATTTGATTAATCGTGCAATGCTGAAAGTTCAAATATTTTTAAAATTGGAGGGGAGGACAGCTTAAATGTAATTAAGGTGCAGAGAAATCAAAGAAAATTCGATCAGAGGCTGAAACCTTCAGATTTGTCTAGAGAAGTGGAAATTTGTTGCAATGGATGGAGAAAGTCCTTCGCTATGTGTTTCGAACGTCCACTTGATTCTGGACAGTAGACACTTCAGTACTGTGATAGTCTTCGTCTTTGAATTACCTCTCGGAGGACAGAAAAAAATTGAGGATTGACTTTCTTGTTTTTGTGATTTATTAATTATGTGTGATATTGTTTCTTCAGAAACTGAAATTGATTTCAAACTTGTAACTTTCTCTATTTAGAAAGTAAGGGTGAAAGTATATTTTTCTATTGTATAATATATAGAGTATATTTCTTATATATTATATTACATAGACAATTATTTATATAATTTTTGGAAGTAGGTTTACACGTCAAAAAAATTTATTTTATATTTTAAAGGTTTTGGGTGTTGGAACCAAACTCTAATCAAAAAATTCGATTTCTTCATTTCACTCAACAAATATTAAATTTAGAATTTTTTCCTTCTGTAGAATTAATCAATTTTTAACTATAATTATGCGCACAGAGCGATAAAATATTTTATTCAAATATTTTTTTAAGTAAAATGAAAATATTGAATTTTGAAGTCAGATTTTGAATTCCTCGTTTTATACAAAAAGTATCGAAAAAATATTTATCTCTAATTTTCGTTGAATAAAATGGAGAATGGAATTTTGAGCTTAACACTTGGGTCCAACGCTCTTATATTAACGAATTTTTCCCTTTTTTATAAATTTTAAAATGTTCTCAATGTATTCTTTGATAATTCCTTTGTAAATTTAATTAACACTTTTTATTTTATCTAATTGTGAGTTTACTTTCAGCAAAATGTTCATAAATATTTCTCTGTGGCTGATAATTGGTCTAATTATCCTCTGGGTCTTACTGGACCTCGTCAGTCGAGTTTTTTACTCTGTCTGGGAAATTTTTCTCCCAATTTGGAATTCAAAGCCCATAGATTTGAGGACAACTTTTGGCGAATGGGCAGGTAAATATTGCACAATTAAAGAAAGTAATGATAATAATTTTTACAGTTTAAGAAATAGAAATATAATAGTTTTACTACATTTTCTTTTTGAAATTAAAAAAAAACGAGGCTTACGGTTTTTTCTTACATAAGAATGAATAATTATATGCTAATGTGTTCAAGATTAATGACAGATTCCTCTTCTTCAGTCGTAACAGGTTCCACTGACGGAATTGGTAAAGCTTACTCAAAGGAACTTGCCGCCAGGGGAGTCAATTTAATTCTTATAAGCAGAACATTAGAAAGATTAGAAAAAACGAAAGAGGAAATCTTGGAAATTAATCCCAAAATTCAGGTAAAAATTATAGTGGCTGACTTTAGTAAAGGAAAGGAAGTTTACAACCAAATTGAGCCACAGATCAAGGACGTTCCAATTGGAATTTTAGGTAAATATTGACCAGTTAGGTATTAATTTAAATATTTTTAATATTTTGATATTTATATATATATATATATATATATATATTTATTTATTTATTTATTTATTATATTTGATAATTTTTCTTCTTAAATCTATTCTTTATTCTCTATCTCCAGCAATTTTTTTTCTACTCTATTATTTCAGTTACAACTTTCCTTGTTAGGTATATTTATAGTTATTCTAATTTTTTCAATAACCTTCGTTCTCATTTCATTTTTCTCTTTTTTCTATCAAATTCTTTTCAAATGAAGAATTCTAAATCTAATTTCAAAATAGAATATTTTCATTTTACTTAAAAAATATTTGAATTAGATATTTTCTCGCTCTGTACGCATAATTCTAGTTAAAAATTGATTAATTCTACAGAGAGAAAAAATTCCAAATTTAATATTTGTTGAGTAAAATGAAGAAATGGAATTTTTAGATTAGAACAAACTTTAATAGAAAAATTCGATTTCTTTATTTTACTCAACAATAATAATAGATAAATATTTTTTTCATAAACTAGCAATTATTTTCTCGTTTTTGCATATCTTTTGCTAGTAGAGAAAATAATTGAGAATTTTTAATTCTTGAAATATAAAATCTTGTAATTCTGTATCTATAATTTCAGGAATCTTCATGAGTTTTATAAAATTCCTTAAAAGGCCTTTATTATCCTTCAAAATTTGGTGAAATTCCTTTAAATTTCGTAAATTCTCTTGACATTTCTTAAAAAATTAATTAAAACTACTCAAAGTCGCATAAAGTCTCATTAAATCTCTTAAAATTTCTGAAAATCCACTGAAATTTTGTAAAATCTATTGGATCCATGTAAAGTCTTTAAAATCACTTAATATCCCATAAAACATCGTAAAATCCCTTAGAATTTCTTAAAATTCCATAAAATATGGACAAATCCCTTAAAGTTATTTAAAATCTTATGAAATTTCATGAAATCCCTTAAAATTACTGACAATCTCACGAAATCTCGTAAAATTTCCATACAATATCTTAAAATCCCTTTAACATTCTTTAAATTTTCAAAATCTGGTGAAATTCCTTAAAATTACTTAAAATCTCATAAAGTCTCAATATATCTCTTAAAATTATTCAAAATTCTATGAAATTTGATTAAATTTTTTAAAATTCTTGAAAATCCAATATAATCTCACCAAATCCTTTAAAATTTCTGGAAATAATTGTTCTTAAAATTACTTAATATCTCATAGAATATCTTAAAGTTACTTAAAATTACTTAGAATCTCCCAAAATATCATCAAATCCCATAAAATTACTTAAAATCCCAAAAAATTCCTGAAAATCCAATGAAATCTTGTAAATCCCTTGAAATCCCTTAAGTCGTTAAAATAACTTAATATCCTATGAAATATTGTAAAATCTCTGAAAATTACTTAAAATTCCACAAAATATATAGTCAAATTTCTTCAAATTACTTTAAAATCCTTTAAAATATCATAATTTTTTCCAAAAAAATGTGGGATTGGAAAAATTAAGGGATGCAAAAAATTAAAGTATGCAAAATAATTCAAAGATTTCAAGTTTTGAAATGTAAAAATTTGTAATTCCTAGTCTAATTTTGGAAATCTCAATAAATTTGTATAATCCTTTTAAATTCCTTAAAATTATTCAAAGTCCCATTAAATCCCATTAAAACCCTCAAAATATCTAAAAATCCAATGAAATTTTGTGAAATCCCTTCAAATAGCTTAAAAGTTTTAAAAATCACTTAAAATTCCACAACATATTTATCGTTAAATTTTTTAAGATTTCTCAAAATCCCATTATCTCTTACAATTGCTAAAATATAATATAAACTGATAACATCTCTTTTTTAAGATAGGAACGAAGAATCCAAAATCTCACTTCAAAATTCAATATTTTCATTTTACTTAAAAAATATTTGAAAGTTCCTTGAGAAATTTTAAAGGATTTCACGAGATTTTTATGATATTTTAAAGATTTTGTGGAATTTTAGGGAATTTTGAAAAGTTTTTAAATGTTATAAAGTTTTTTTTTACGAATTTTAAGGGATCTAAAAGTTTTTCGTGGAATTATAAAGGAATTTAAGAAATTTGTAAGAATTTTAAGAGATTTTAAGGAATTAAAAATATTCTCGTGGAATTTAAAAGGATTTTAAAAAGCTTGTAAAAATTTTAAGAAATTTTGATTTTTTAAAGTAATTTTAAGAGATTTTAATATTCTTCTTGGAATTTTAGAGGATTTCATGAGATTTTTATGTATTTTAAAGAATTTAACAGTTTTTCATGGAATTATAAAGGATTTTAAGAAATTTTAAGGGATTATTAAATATTCTCGTGGAATTAAAAAAAATTTTAAGAAATTTTGATTTTTTAACAATGATTTTAAGGGATTTTATTGATATTAAAAATTTTAAAGATATTAAATATTCCTCGTGGAATTAAAACAAATTTCAAAAATTATTTTTTGTTTTTAAAGGATTTTGTGAGGCTTTTGTTTTCAAGAATTTTTATTTAGATATTTTAATGTATTTTAGGGAATTTCAAAGTTCCTTATTGAATTTTAAAGGATTTCACAAGATTTTTATGATTCGTAAGAGATTTTGTGAAACTGTAAAGGATTTCATGGAATTTTAATAGATTTGTAAAGAATTTATGACATTTTACAGGATTTTAAAACTTATAGTGAAATTTTAAGGAATGTAAATATGTTTCTGGGAATTTCAAAAGATTTCAGTGAATTTTAAGGGATTTCAATAAGTTGTTTTCAATAATTTTAAGAGATTTTGACGCATTGTAAGAGATATTAAAGTTACTCGTGAAATTTTGAAGTAATTCAAGATATTTCCAAAAAACTTTGTGGAATTTGTAAAGCTTGTAGGTTTTAAGAGATTTTTAGGAATTTGAAAAGATTTTGAAGTTTTTTGAGGAATCCAAAGGATTTTAAATGATTTTGAGGAATTTTAAATCAATCAGTGAATATTTAAAGGTTTTCTGGAATTTTTTTACGAATTTCAAGTGGGGTGAAGTGATTTTGAATTTCAAAAGATTTAAAGTGATATTATACGAAATTTTTGAAAAATTTCAATAGTATTTTTACTGAAAATTTCTTCGAATTTTTAATACTTTTCTATCAGGGAAATTAAAAAATTGAATCTTGTTAATTACCCTGTTAATCGTAAATACCATTTCTAAAAATTCTATTTCTGAAATTCTAGTGAACAATGTTGGAAAGCAATACTCCTACCCCATGTATCTTGGTGAAGTCCCTGAAAAGGAACTCTGGGACATCATAAATGTGAATGTAGGCGCAACTACAATGATGACCCGACTACTAATCTGTCAGATGAGTAAACGTAGAAAGGGTGCAATTGTTAATATTTCTTCCGGTTCAGAGTTGCAACCTCTGCCCTTGATGACCGTCTACGCAGCCACGAAAGTCTACATCAACAGTTTTTCTGAAGCCCTAAGAGCGGAATATTCCGGATTTGGACTTACAATTCAGCATCTTACTCCTCTTTTCGTCAATACAAAAATGAACGCTTTTAGTCAAAGACTCCAGGTATTTTTGTTCGCTAAATTGTCAAAAAATTTATCCCAATGAGGAGAATTTATCGAAAAACAAAAAATCGCACATTTTATAACTTTCAGTTCACCTCTTACACTTTTTTAAATTTGAGAGGTGGACAAATTGCTGGCGCCTCTCCACTTCGCGTTTTCTTTTCGCGATAAAATCTCTCTTAATCGAAATATAAAATCTATTTTTGTATTTTTGGAATCCTTTCGGTGGCACGCGTCCAATAATCTAATATTTTTAAAATTGACTTTTTCAGGTTTCTAGTCTATTTGTACCAGACGCAACAACTTACGCCAGGAATGCAATTGCCACGCTCGGGAAAGTCGACACAAGTACCGGTTATTGGGCTCATGGCGTTCAAGTATTTTTCACTCTTCTTCCACCAGTTTGGATAAGGACTAAAATTGGTCAATTCATGAATCAGACATTCAGAAATGACTACTTTAAGCAAAAGAGTTCTTAAGGGTGTTGGAGCCAAGTTCTAATCTAAAAATTCGATTTCTTCATTTTACTCGACAAATATTCAATTTGAAAGTTTTTCCCTCTGTAGAATTAATCAATTTTTAACTAGAATTATGCGTACACAGCGAGAAAATACCTAATTCAAATATTTTTTAAGTAAAATGAAAATATTCAATTTTGAAGTTAGATTTTCAATTCTTCGTTTTATGCAAAGTAAATAGAAATTAAATATTTTTTTGCTCTGTATGCAGGCGTATATTTGAAAAAAGATTAGCGGTACAGAGCGAAAAAATATTTATCTATAATTTTTGTTGAGTAAAATGAAGAAATGGAATTTTTAGATTAGAACACTAATAAAAAAATTCGATTTCTTCATTTTACTCAACAAATATTAAATTTTGAATTATTTCCCTCTGTAGAATTAATCAATTTTTAACTAGAATTATGCGTACAGAGCGAGAAAATATCTAATTCAAATATTTTTTAAGAAAAAGGAAAAAAATTAAATTTTTAAGATAGATTTTGAATTCTTCATTTTATGCAAAAAGTATCGCAATTAAATATTTTTTCGCTCTGTACGCAGTCTGATATTTGAAAAAAGATTAGCGCTACAGCGCGAAAAAATATTTATCTATAATTTTCGTTGAGTAAAATGGAGAATGGAATTTTGAGCTTAACATTTGGGTCCAACGCCCTTAAACTTCCAATTAGAGACAATTTCATGGAATAATTTCTGTGAAATTTTTTTCACCGAAAATATTTCAAAAAAAAAAACAAATTTGTGACAATTTTCGAAAACTATTTGAGTCTTCATAACGAAATGTGACAAGAGATAAGTGTGGAGAATTAGTAAATGTGGAAATTAGTCGTAAATTTCTGCTTGAAATTTATCAGAATTTATGTGAATGTTGAGTACAATTGTCGTCTAGTAATTGGCCTACGGACGTCAAATTTTGAACTAAATGAGATTTATAGCGAAGAGAGAAACAGAGAGAATACGTGTGTTTGTTGAAAGTGTGATTCCAAAAAATATTTTATACTTGTACATTTGTAAAATTAAATTACATACATTAGATCTTGTTATTAGAATATTATCCGATACTCTAAAAGTGATTTTAATTGACTAATTTAATACGGGTATTAAATTAAGGCTGTCGGACCCAAGTTTTAAGCTCAAAATTCCATTCTCTATTTTACTCAACGAAAATTATAGATTAATATTTTTTCGCTCTGTAAAGCTAATCTTTTTTCAAATATAAGACTGCTTACAGAGCGAAAAATTATTTAGTTTCGATACTTTTTGCATGAAACGAAGAATTCAAAATCTTCAAAATTGAATATTTTCATTTTACTTAAAAACTATTTGAATTAAATATTTTTTCGCTCTGTACGCATAATTCTAGTTTAAAATTGATTAATTCTACAGAGGGAAAAAATTCCAAATTTAATACTTCTTGAGTAAAATGAAGAAATCGAATTTTTAGATTAGAATTTGCTTCCAACACCCTTAATGTGAAAATATTTTTCATTCAATTGACGGAACTGAGTTTATTTTGCTTTCATTCCTAAAACGAACACGTGCCAAACTCTTGTTTGAATTAGACTTCCGTATCTAATATATAGGAAATCGTCGTAAATTATACACGAGAGTGATTTCAATCATGTGAGATAGTATAGGATGATCTATTATATAAATATTTGAACTTTTGATAGAATTTTCTGAACGAGTGCCATATATCTTCTTTTGTATCTTCTTTTTAATATCTTGAAACTTTGCTTTGTCTACAGTTTTGTAGAACGGCTTCTAAGGGTCGTAATAAAAATTTTGTTAAAAATTAAATGATCCAATCGATCTTTCTGCCACGCCCTGATGGTAGCTGCCAGTTTCCAGGTGGTTTTTCGCTCACGTCTGTTCAAGCTATTTCTGGAAGAGCCACCGAAAATATTGGATATGGGATCTTTCTATTTGAACTGCGAGCTGGAAGTATCGGCTATTTTCAAACTAAGCACCCACGCCGCGAATCGTCAGTTTTTTTTTCTTTCCTGCCTCGTGAGATCATCAATTTTATCAAACAAGCTAACTTCAAAGAATTAATGCCAAAAAATGTCAGCGATGCAAATGAAAAATCTAATAAAGTACAGTCCTTAAAAAAAATCTAATAAAAGTAAAAACTGATTATAAATAAAATTGTAGATCAATTTAATTATTATAGCACACAGTTTGGCTTAAGTAAAAATCATAAATATGAAATCTATTTCGGTCAGAAAGTTTTTATTCCAAAGTTTTTCCTCTCTTTTCATAAGACTTATGACGAATTTAAAATAGCTGAAAAATTCTAGCTCTTGAACATTTTTCACAAAATATATGACCCAGAAATATCAAATCTGAAGATTAATTTTTTCTCTTTTTTTTTCAAGAGTAATAAAAGAAGGGAGCTAGTGGTTAAGAAAAAATTCTGGCATCTATGAAACGAATAGATTAATTGGATCTTTTATTTGGTGGTAACAATGCGAGTTTCCTTGTTTGATTTTATTTGTTGACTTTTGTAAGTTTTCCTTAAATATTTTTAGAGAGCTTTTTGACATTGCTCTTATTACGAATTAAAATGTATTTTCTATGTTATACTATGGTAATTGGTCATTATTACAAGGCTTAATCTGTGCAGATTAATCGACGAGTGACCCCTGGAATCATTTTTTGCATCCTAGAAGTCCTGCCTTCTGAGTCTCGTCTTTGACAAGATAAATTTTTCAATGAAGATCTTAGATTAACCCTGCAATTAAAAATTATTTTTAAATTATTAACAACGGAATTTAATGGAAATTTAATGAATTCAGATATTATGGTCGCTATAATAAAACTGAGTTCGGAAAGAAGAAATAGAAATTGCTCTAACTTTAAACCTGCAATTTTTTTATAAATTTTTTTTATAAATTTTTTTTATAAATTGAAAGAAGAATTTTGATGTTGTATTTATGTCCTTTTAAAGAAAACACTATTGGATTAGCAGTGAGAAAAACTTACCATAATGAATCTCCTTTTCCTAAAATATAATTATAAAGAGTAAATATAGGCATCCAAGAAGCAGCACAAGAATCCCGAAGGTCATCAGAAGATTTGTCGTCTCATTTATTGGCATTATGGAAGGTTTTCTCTTTGGTCCTGTCGGGTTCACCATATTCACCATTGTTCTAAAAAGAAATCCAACGAATCGGCTACCATATGACGACCTTAATGCAGTGTAAATTATGCCCTGCAACAATATTACTATAAAACACAATTTAAAAAAAAATTTAATTTTTTTAAATTAAAAAAAAAATTTTTTATTTTTTTTTAATTTAAAAAATTTTTGAAATTGTTTTGAATACTTTGATTACAATATTTATTAATCTCTGCCAACAAATATTGTGCCACAACAAATATATGTATTTTTATTTATTTTTTTTTATTTTTTTTTTTAATGCAAAAATTTTTTTTTTTCAAAAATGACTTTTTATGGGTAATTTATTACACCTATGCGTTTTACTTATCTTATTATAGCACTTGCTACATATTTAACAAGTTTATTATTTTATTTGAAATTTTTTGAAATTTTTTAATTATTCCTTTTTTAAATTTAAACTTACTGTCGTCGATTCAAAATTATTTGCACGACTGTTTCTCCTTTATACTTTGAAATTGCAAATTCCAAATGTTTTTAAAGATATGATAAACAAATTTAAACTTGTTGGCAATGTTAAGGTAAAACATCGACTAAACCTCGCGCCAGGATTCTCTGGATCCCAGGGTTTCTCCAAGATGCTCCCTACCATCGCGAAACTTTGCTTTTCGAGTTATATTAAGGCACCATCGAACATAACATCCGTCAGATCGAAAAAATGCTCTTCTGGTTCAGAGGTGGTTTCAATCAACCGTCAAATATTTTTCTCAAACACCAAAAAAATGAAAAAATTGTCAACACACTTATTAGAATTTATCTACTAAAAATATACTGCGATTACTACGTGTATATTTTCCATAAAATAATTATGAATAATTAATAAATAAATAATTAATTAATAATTAGTATTATATTCAGAAATATAATAATAATAATAATAAAAATATTTTTCAATTTGTCAAGAAAATTTTATTTAAAGAAGTTTTTATATAACAATAATACTGCTTAATTGTTATTCAGGGTGTCTAGTGGACCAGAAAACCGAGATCAAATTTTTTTTTTTTTATAAATTAAAAAACAAATTTTTTTTTTTTCAAAAATCACATTGGTCAGAGGAAAAAAAAATTGATCAGGGAAAACCCGGGAAATTCCAATTTCTTGATCACTGGATTATTAAAAGTTATTAGGTATAAAATATTTTTTTACCTCTTAACAATATATAGAACAGCATATTGTAGTTTGTACTGTAAAAGTAGTTATCCAGTTGAAATATCCAAAAAAAAATAAAAAGCCCATGTCAGTTTAAAATTTAAATTAAAAATTGTAATTTAATCTTAAACTTTAAAACTAATTAAAAATACAATATTGTTTAATAAACAGATATTCTAGAACACCTAGAGGATCACAGAAAAACTTCGACGCGACTAGTCTTCTCTTTCCATGGTGAAATTCGACGATCTATATCCCTGTATTCATTAAAAATAAATCAGTGACGAACGCCACCTATTCGATTTTAGTTCTATGTTAAATGTTAAATAATTTTAATTACAAAATAGTATTCAGATCAAATATATAATAAAAATTTTATCTGTTATATTATTTTTATAATAATAACTGTGTTATGTATTTAGAGTTACTACCTTTCTCGCGAACTTCAGCCGGCAGTTCAATTAAACAGGGGGGGGGGGGGTATATATATATTTAAAAATCGTTTTTGAAACCATTTTTAAAAATTAAAATAAATAAGATACGTTCAACTCTATTTTTTAATGTTTTTGATAACCTTTAAAAAACAAATTTCAAGTTATAAATAATATGTTTTCTACAAATATTTAAATTTTTATTTTTGTAAACTTTTAAGTAACTTGCACATCAAAACATTTAATTTAGTAGTATTCGGTTTAAACTCTTTATAATAAAACAGAAAAACTTTTAAAAATTGTGGGGTTGATCAAAACTAATCACGCATTTGAGTAAAAAAAAAAATTTTAATTTGTTTCTTTTCTTGACTAGGTGGCAACCCTATATGTATTAAAGTTGAATTTATAGAGTTATTTTTAGATTTATTTTTTTTTTTATTAGATTTTTTAATTAAAAGACCCAAGTGTTAAACTCCGAATTCAATTCTCCATTTTACTCAACAAATATAATAGATAAATAACTTTTTGCTCTGTAGCGCTAATCTTTTTTCAAATATAAGATTGCGTACAGAGCGAAAAAATATTTAGTTTCGATACTTTTTGCATAAAACGAAGAATTCAAAATCTTCAAAATTGAATATTTTCATTTTACTTCAAAAATAGTTGAATTGGATATTTTTTAGCTCTCCACGCATAATTCTAGTTAAAAATTGATTAATTTTACAGAGGAAAAAAATTCAAAATTTAATATTTGTTGAGTAAAGTGAAGAAATCGAATTTTTAGATTAGAGTTTGTTCTAATTTAAAAATTCCATTTCTTCATTTTATTCAACAAAAATTATAGATAAATATTTTTTCGCTTGTAGCGCTAATCTTTTTTCAAATATAAGACTGCGTACAGAGCGAAAAAATATTTAGTTTCGATACTTTTTGTATAAAACGAAGAATTCAAAATCTTCAAAATTGAATATTTTCATTTTACTTAAATAGTTGAATTAGATATTTTTTAGCTCTCCACGCATGATTCTAGTTAAAAATTGATTAATTTTACAGAGGAAAAAAATTCAAAATTTAATATTTGTTGAGTAAAGTGAAGAAATCGAATTTTTAGATTAGAGTTTGTTCTAATCTAAAAATTCCATTTCTTCATTTTATTCAACAAAAATTATAGATAAATATTTTTTCGCTCTGTAGCACTAATCTTTTTTCAAATATAAGATTGCATATAGAGCGAAAAAATATTTAATTTCGATACTTTTTGCATACAACGAAGAATTAAAAATCTAACTTCAAAATTGAATATTTTCATTTTACTTAAAAAATATATGAATTAGGTATTTTCTCGCTTTGTACGCATAATTCTAGTTAAAAATTGTTTAATTCTACAGAAGGAAAAAATTCCAAATTTAATATTTGTTGAGTAAAATGAAGAAATCGAATTTTTAGATTAGATTTTGTTCCAATCTAAAAATTCTATTTCTTCATTTTATTCAACAAAAATTATAGATAAATATTTTTTCGCTCTGTAGCACTAATCTTTTTTCAAACATAAGACTGCATATAGAGCGAAAAAATATTTAATTTCGATACTTTTTGCATAAAACGAAGAATTAAAAATCTAACTTCAAAATTGAATATTTTCATTTTACTTAAAAAATATTTGAATTAGGTATTTTCTCGCTCTGTACGCATAATTCTAGTTAAAAATTGATTAATCCTACAGAAGGAAAAAATTCCAAATTTAATATTTGTTGAGTAAAATGAAGAAATCGAATTTTTAGATTAGAGCTTAGCTCCAACACCCTTAATTTGTTTTTTTATACAATCTGGGTTTTTTACATCTAAATAAATACCTACTGAATAATTCTAATATATCTTTCCATATTATGAAATCATGAATATTGAAAATTGTGTAACGAAATTCTACTGACATAACAAATACTTTGGGATTTCCAGTCATTCTATTTTCTTAGTTTCTCTTCATTCACATTAGATTGTTTACATTATTTAAAATATTCCACATTCAGTGTTTTACTTCTCACTATACTATTTTGCAATAACATCTGCAACTAGTAGCAACTACTTCTTAAATTCTTAAATTACTCCCTATTGTTATATTATCGATGATTGTTATCAAACTCTGGTCCACAAAACTGTTCTTTATCCTATTTGACCCTTTTCACTTATGGCAAAGATATTATTTACGGTATTCAAAGCTTCTTTAAAAATGTTTTGTTCAATTTATGCAAGTCCATGTTGTCTTCTATTTACAATGAAATTTTTGTATTTCAACAATGTATATAAACCAGTGGAAAATTAAACAAGCCACTTTTGAAACAAATTTCAAATCCTAAAGACACCTAGAGTCATTAATTTTTATTAATGACTATTTATTAATTTTATTAAACTTTTTTTTTTAATTTTCTTGTAAGTCTTCTTCTTCATTATGAATATTGTTAATTCTTTCGTTATATTTTCTGTACTTCTTGCACTCAGCTTTCCTCAGGTAAGATTTTTCTTGCATCTTGCACTGTTGGAAATTCTGTAAAATTTATACAATGGTCAATTAGTGTTATTACTGAAAATGCAATCACTATTAAAATTAAAATTAAAATTAAATTAAATTAAATTAAATTAAAAACTCATTATTCAACTACGATAATTGTATAAAACGTTTTCTGTTAAGGGTGTTGGAGCCAAATTCTAATCTAAAAATTCTATTTCTTCATTTTACTTAACAAATATTAAAATTTGAATTATTTCCTTTAGTAGAATGAATTAATTTATAACTAGAATTATGCGCACAGAGCGAGAAAATATCTAATTCAAATATTTTTCAAGTAAACTGAAAATATTTAATTTTGAAGTTAGATTTTCAATTCTTCGTTTTATACAAAAAGTATTGAAACTAAATATTTTTTCGCTCTGTACGCAGTCTTATATTTGATAAAAGATTAGCGATACAGAGCGAAAAAATATTTATTTATAATTTTCGTTGAGTAAATTAAGTGCGTTGGACCCAAGTATTAAACTTAAAATTCCATTCTTCAGTTTACTCAACGAAAATTATAGAAAAATATTTTTTCGCTCTGTAACACTAATCTTTTATCAAATATCAGACTGCGTACAGAGCGAAAAAATATTTAATTTCGATACTTTTTGCATAAAACGAAAAATTAAAAATCTGACTTCAAAATTCAATATTTTCATTTTACTTAAAAAATATTTGAATTAGATATTTTCTCGCTCTGTACGCATAATTTTAGTTAAAAACTGATTAATTCTACAGAGGGAAAAAATTCAAATTTTAATACTTTTTGAGTAAAATGAAGAAATCGAATTTTTAGATTAGATTTTGGCTCCAACTTTATTTTAATTCCTTTCGACCTCTAGGGTTGATTTCACACTTTGAGCGTTGTTGAAAAATATTTTCATAAAATACAATATCTATTCTCCTAAATCATTTTTGTAATTTTTAGGCAATATTCTCTGAAGATATTCCAGAAGAAATCCAGGAAAGATTTGGTTTCTCATCTCTTGAGAATATTAAAAAGGATGCTTGCAAATATTGTGAAGGCAGATTTGGATTTATATTGGGGAAGAAGATTCTTTGTTCTGTAGTATGTGGAGGTGCTAAAACAACGACGACATCTAAGCCTGAAATGACCACGACATCCAAGTCTGAAACGACATCAACAACGACACCGTCATTGACGACAACGTCGTCGACAACGACATCGCCATCGACGACGAAACCGTCATCAACAACACCTACGACACCCTCATCTGAAGATTAATACTAATAATATTAATAATAATAATAATAATAATAATAATAAATCTTCAAAAAGAGTTTAAGAAATAGGACTATCCTGTACTCTAATTACTCCGCTATAGAATAATGGATATGTTCAAGTATTGTTTCCTTATTTTTAAATATTGTAAACCATTTTGAGTTCTTTCTAATAAATCTGAATTTAAACAATCAATTTTTATGTTATATTTTCAAGACTTTTGCCATTTTTTAGTTTCCTCTCACTTCCTCTAATTCATATGTTGAAATAATTATGGTTTAAAAAAAAAAAACAATTAAAATGCGGATTATATTGTCCTTAAGGGTGTTGGAGCAAAGTTCTAATCTAGAAATTCGATTTCTTCATTTTACTCCATAAATATTAAATTTGGAATTTTTTCCTTCTGTAGAATTAATCAATTTTTAACTAGAATTATTACAGAGCGAGAACGTATCTAATTCAAATATTTTTTTAATGTTTTTATTCTAAGTAAAAGGATTAAAAAGTAAACATATTAAAAAAACAATTTTCAGTTGTAAA
>CAJFCO010017709.1:40262-55215 GCA_904066015.1 Synergus gifuensis | reverse complement strand
TTTAACATTTCCAAACATTAAGATTCAAAGTTAAAATATTTCTTAAAACAAGAATAAGTTATTGAAAAATATATTATAAATTCTGATTTTAGTCTTCAACAGAAATTTCATCTGCCTTCCGCTAATTGAAAATCTATCTTACCAACCAAATTGACTGATCAAATTTAGAAGAAAGTATAGTCTACTGACTATATTTAAAAATTTTTAAATAAAATATAGCTCGGAAAAAATCCTCACTAAATTTGTCATAATTATATTAGTTTTACATGAAGCAGAAATCTAATTTAATTAAGATATTATATTGAAAGTCTAAAGCCGACCTATCGAATCGAAAAAACCGATCCGACGGGAGCACGGATCGAATGTCACTTTTTCGACATTCGAAGAGCATCCAAAATCGAATTGAAGTCGGATCGAATTTTTTTGCACACGTCTACTGGATAAGTGTCTTGCATTATATTGAATCCTGCCTTTCGCCTAACGATTTTACAATTTACAATCTTTTATATTCTCAATTACTTTAAATAAAATAAATTAACTTCAATAAACAAAATTTAGCTGTCGAGTATACGCTTTATGTGCCTCAAAAAAGAAGTGGTTACAAGGATGTTAAAGGCATTTTAAGATATTGTATGGGGTATTAAATAAGTTTAAAGACTTTTAAGGAATTCAATGGATTTTATACGGGATTTCATGGAATTTTAAATACTTGTAAGATATTTTACCGGATTAAATTAACTTATTTTGAGGACTTTCAAGAGATTTCATGACATTTCATGGGATTTTTAATAATTTTAAGGGATTTTACGATATTTTAGGGATATTTAGTGATTTTAAGGAATTCAAGGGATTTTACGATATTTTATGGCATATTTAGTAAGTAGTCCTCCTTATTTGCTATGAGGACTACTTCGCGAACGTTAGTTCCGAGAAATTTCGCTCGGCGAGCAGAGCCGACGCATCCCATCTGAGCGCCCCTTTGGCGCTGCCAGTTAGAAAAAAACGATTGTAATAAGTGAGCCGGCCCTGTTAGTACCCCCCACTTAGTTCCTCAATCGCTCGATCTTAGATTAGGTGCGCGCAGGACGAGAGGGATCAGAACTACTTCGCGAAGGACTACTTCGAGGTTGTAGTGTATGTAAATTAACCCCATACAAAAAAGTAACTAAGTTACCCTACATAAACGTAAACGTAACTTTCTTGTAACTTAATTACTTGTAACTAGTTACTACCCAAAACTGGACAAGACCGTCAAGGTGGCTGACACTTTTACATTTTATCAACTTGTTAAAAGCATATTGACCGTTTGCTATTCTCAGAAATCACGATATTTCCAAAAAGGGCATCTAAACGTTTTTTTAGACATCTAAAATTGATTTGTAACCTTTCTAAGGTCACTATTTTAACGTGAAATATTATATTTTTAAAAAATCCGCAGTCAAAAATAGAGGTCTCCATTTAAAAAATTCTCTTGACTCTCAATTGACCTTGAAAATTGACTTCAAAGTCTAAATCTGTCAAAATCAATAATACCGTTAAATGTCCCCACCCTGCATACTGTACTATATCAACTCATTTTCTACTGTTGTCGTCGTGAGGTCCTCATAATATCATATCTTTTGAGGTCATAACGTCCTTATAAGGTCTTAATAAGGCCCTTTTTGAAAGTTCTGGACAAATCTTATAAGAAATAATCAAACTTAAAATTGAGGATTTTGATTTTCTTGTAAGGTACTAGTGAGGGTTTTAAAAGGAAAATTTTTTTACAAGTTTTTAATAAGATCTTTATGAAGATCTTGTAAAGACCTCATATGAGGTCCTCATTAGGGCCTTGTAAGGACTTAAAAAGCTATTAGGGTCGTAAGAAAGGTCATATAATACAGTTCATGTATCTACAATATTCCCAGTTTTAAAGAAGATCCTTTAAAACCCTTGTAAAAACCATATGAAAATCTTATGAAGTGAGGAAAGTCAAAATTGTTTACATATAAATAATCGTTAATAAAATGTAAAAACATTGACTTCATTTACAGGGAGAGTTGATAGAGTATTACATTCATCTCCCGATCGACGGCACCGCTCGGGGAAAATAGATCGAGCGAGCACTCTGACGTCACCACTCAGGACCGTATCGTCACTGTGACGTCACCGCTCCGAGATTCGCCAATTTTTTTACTACACAGGCTACGCAGTACAGCACTGACTTCGAGGTCACTTCGAGCGTCGGCACTTCAGTGTTGGCTGTCAAGGGACGTTCGGGGGGACGCAGAATCAGCCAAGCGTGAAAAGTGCCGTCAATCGGAGTGCCGTCGATCGGGAACTGAGTGTATATGCAAATTTTAGTTTTAAAAATGCAGTAATATTTTTAAAAATATAAAGTTTAAAAGTAACAATTAAGAAATAAAAAATGTGTTACGTATTATTGTCTCCATATAGTCATTTACAGGTAATCTGCAATAATAAGTTGTTTCAATTTTGTAATAAACAAACCTTCTTTGACAATAGACGCATTCGATTTCAGTAATTCTTTTATATCTGCCTCAGAAATTTTAGTTTTCGCCAAAGTTACGATTTTCGATGCAAGCGATGACCAGGATTGTGCAAAAATATTTTTAGGCTTTTGAAAGAAGGAAGAAAAGTCTTCTTGTATCTGCAATAAAAACAAATTTTAATAATAATGGGTATAAATAACAAATCAGAATTAAAAAGTTTAATAATGATTTTAGGAGATATTTTTACAAGCAAATATCCAAACGGAGTGTGCAGATTAGGAAACATATCGAATATGTCTGCAAGCTCATGATTTTTGTAGAATTCGAGTTTCTGCTCGCGAGCCATGATTCTCCACTTTTCCTTATATTCATCGTCAATTATTTCAACCGGTGTGCGAAGTTCTTTGAAAATTTTAGTGAACTCAATTTCTAAAAAATTATAAGAGATTGAATCAGTAAAAGAATCATAAAGCATTTGTAGTTGTGTAAATTTACCTTCGTTAGCTTCGCTTTGTCTTTTTGCTGGCTCTCTACGTGGCATAAGTACTTTTATTAAAATTAGGTTTCTCCTATGATTCCCGTAGTACGATTGAAATGCTCCTCTAGCATTTATTCCTGGCTCAGAAGGCGAATAAAAAGAGGTTTTTGAATACTTTGGGAATACTGCGGCGGTAAGCTCCGCAAGTTGGCAAAATCTTTGAGGGGTGATCCTACAAACGTGAAAAATTGTAACATCTCAAGCTTCATAAAACAAAATTCCGGCATTGCAATAAAAGTTCTAGTACAAACGTAGAGCGAAACTACAATGAATTCAAAACTGTAAAACTATATGTTGTTTGGACCTGACTGAGCTTATTGTACACTGAAAAAATTTTGGTTTGCACTACGGATTTGGAGCAACCGCTGCACCATTTCGAGCGTACAGTTAGTTGCGCCATTTGGGCAAATGTTATCCCTCATATACTGCCCCCACTGGAGGTACAAAATTTGCCCCGGTGTTTGGTGCTACTGTTGTCTCTATAGGAACAACCGGTGTGTCGAAATTTTTTCAGTATAGTTATCCCTGCTGGACGTAAAGAGATAGAAAGTGATAGAAATTTAGAGATAGAACTTTTCTATATCTTTCAATTAATCATTTGGCATCCTCAAAACGCTATCCCTTTCTATCACCATTGTATCCCCGTGTCTGGTGATATCTACTTCTTCCTATTTATCAGTCTATCCCTATGTCTGCTAATATCTATCTCTTCCTATAAACCTTAGTCTACCTCTTTCTAGTAATATCTATTTCTTCCTATCTCTCAGCCTATCCCTGAGTTTGGTAATATCTATCTCATCCTATCCCTCAGTCTATCTCTATTTCTGGTAATGTCTATCTCTTTCTACCTCTTAGTATATTTATTCGCAAAAAAAATTTATTCCTTTCCATCCCTAATTCTCTCTCTAGTTTAAACATGCATAATAATTTTATAACTACAATAGTTTGTACATACATAAGGTAAACAATGATAGAAAGACGAGCGAATTTTGATTGACAAGAAGATATATAAAGGTATAAGCGATAATAGAAGAGAAATAGACAGGAATAAAGAAGTGGGAATTGAAAGAGATAAGAGGGCATTGAGATTGCCATGGAGACAGAAAGGGATAGACTAGAATAGGTGAAAAATGGGAAGACATATAGATGTAACGAATGGAAGAGATAGACATGGTTGTGGATTGAAATGGAGATAGAAAAGGATAGACAGATATATACAGGGATAGAAAGAGATAGAAAGTGATACACGGGGATGAATAAAAGATAGAAAGAGATAGAGAAGTGGGGATTGAAAGAGATTGAGATGGAGATAGAAAGAGATAGGCGGAGATAGACAAGAGATAAAAAGGGATAGAGAAGATGAGATTCAAAGAGATAAGCGTGAATGTGGATTGAAATGGAGATAGAAAGAGATAGAGGGGATAGGCGATAGATAGAAAGGTATAATCAATCGTTATCCCTTTCTATCTTGGAGATAAACGGAGATAGAAAGGAATAAAATTTCTATCTCTTTACATGTAGCAGGAATAATACTTGTTAAAAGTATTACGTAAACATAACCTTATAGTCAATTAAAAGTTCTACAAATGTTCTAGAACATTTTTCATGAACTTTTCTAGAACGATTCAGAAACGTTACAAAATTTTAATAAATAAGGCAAGTGTACCTATTTGTGTGAAATTCCTATTTTAGCGAATTGCATTTTTTTACAAATTATTTTAAATGATTTTAAAATATATTTTTTTACAAAACATTGAAAACATTCTTTAATATCTGGACAATTTTTTGAATATATTGTAAATAAATATAATTTACAATTATTTGAAATAATTAATAAAGAAAACGCAATTCGTAAAAATAGGTACATCGCACAAATAGGTACACTTACCTTATTTATAAAACTCTCGAATGTCTGTCCTAGAAACGTTTCTGAACGTTTGGTGAATGTTTGGTAAGAAGTTGCATAACTATTCCTTACTTTACAATTTTGTTAAAAAGTCACAGAAACCTTTCAAGGTCATTTTTAAAACTTCTCAGAAATATTTATGCAACTTTTCACGAAACATTCAGCCAATATTCAGAAGCGTTCCTTGGACGAGCATTTGAGAGTTGTATGTATTTATTAAAAAGTACCTTTTCTTAAATGTTTTATAAACTTTAATTAAAAAGTTTCTTAAACGTATGTATAAGATTTCATTGCCAATAAGAATAAAATTAAAAAAATTTTTTTTTTCACTGGAAAGAACAGTGTCTTCAAACATTAGAACGAAAACTTACATGTAAGATCCAATTCGTTCCATTTCGTGTAAAACAACAATTTTTGCAATTGTATTTATGCAAAATAAAGTGGAACCCTTTTTCACTTTGAGCAATTTTGCATAATTTTCTTTGTCTGACTCAAAATCGTAACATTGCATTTGATATTTTCCCTCAGGATTTGCCAGCAACAATTGGTAGATGTAATTTGTTTCTAGTTGGTTAAGACCGGCTATCAAAATAGAATAAAATTCATGAAACAATTGCTTAACATAAACATATCAATGGGTCATTCCATCTTAAAGCACCCAGTTCGAGTGAAAGTGGATTTAAGTTTGTGATAAAATACACAAAGATTTTTCATTGAACAATTTAAGGAGAGACCTATTTTATTATTTGTTTTTTTCTATTATTCAGAAATTCGGAAAATTTCAAATTATGGAATTTTTCCTCTGAGTGTCCGAACGTTTCTTTTCTGTTCTCTCAAGTGCAACTTTTTTTGAAAAAGCTCATAACTGCCGCAAGAATGCGGCAAATGAGAATTAGCATATCAAATCAAATCAAACCAAAAACACATCCGCAATAGTTAATAATTAATTTTTTATTAACAATTACGGATGTTTTGTTGACTTGATCAATTCAGTAGATCAATATCTGTGATTTAAAAAAAAACGTAAAAATCCTCGCATTTTTGCAACAGTTATAAGCGTTTTCAAAAAACTTGAGAGAGGAAAAAAGAAGCGTTCGGACGCTCAGAGAAGAAATTCCATAATTCGAAGTTTTCCGAATTTCTGAATAAAAATATAAAATAAAATATGTCTCTCCTTAAATTGTTCAATGAACGATCTCTGTGAATTTTATCGCAAACTTAAATCCACTTTCACTCGGCCTGGGTGATTTGAGATGGAATGACCCCTATATTGATGGAAACACAGGAAATTTATGCTCAAAAATTATTTTTTTATATCGATTTTCCAACACTATGTATATAGATAATTTTTTAAAAATTTTTACCAAAGTGAAACAACAGACAAAATTTTAAAAATTTTATATTAAAAGTTAATTCTCATTATAATAATTACAAAAAATCAGTAAAATTGTACAAATTTGAACATTTATAACAAGCATTTAAAAAAGCAGATTGATTATTAATTTTTTTGAAAAACTGATTTATACCTTTTGAGTCATTTTCCGTGACATTATTTTCGATTTTACATCTTTTTGCGTCTTGTTCGCACTCTGCATAATAATATTCTAAAAATAATAGTTACGTATTAATATCAATTCATTTGTATTTAAAAAATGTATAGATGGGGGCTCTTTTAATAAATTTTTTGTTTTTTTAGTCTAACCATTTTTTTGTTGAAGTATTTAACTTCGCACTTCATATTTTATATGATTACATAAAAAAATTCACTACAATTAAAAGCATTGAAAATTTTCAAGGCTTTTAATATTAGTGCATTTATTATCGAAATTTTGGGCTACGTCAAATGAATGTTTCATTTATTGATGAATGGATAGTGAAAAAATATAGAAAATTTGGAGGAATTTTTTTGATTTTGATGAATCAAAATTACCATAAATTCTATTTTGAACACGAATAAAATTATTTGTCAAAAAATTAAAATAATTATACATAATAATTAATTGAATTAGTTACAATAAATTATTATTTACAAAAATGGATTTGAAAGGTTTAAATAAAATTATTATTTGTGCATAATTAATAAATTATTTGTGAATTATTAATTGGATAATATGATTTTTCAATCAATCACATAGCAAAATGAACAAAAATTTAGTTTTTCAATAATCTATCAATTAAGGGGGTATCTTTATATAAATCGATCGAAAAATCGATTTTTTTTATTGCATAAATCGAAAGTACAACATTTCAAGAATACCCTGTAAAAATTTTAGAATGAAATTCGAAACGGTTTAGCTACTGGAGCTATTTTCGCAAAAAGCCTTAAGAGCCTCAATCGAATATTCCGTCAACTTCAATCGTGTTTTTCTCGAAAAGTTATTTTTCAGATTTTCCGAACTTGCGGACACGATTACTCAGTGAGTTTTCAACCTAAAAAAAATTTTCAAAAAAACCATTTTAAAGGAAATTAAATTCTCTATTCGATGAACCTCTCGGATTTTACTTGAAAAATTAATTTATCCACTTATTTGTAAAAATAAAAAAAATTTCCTCGAAAATGTGTTCAAAAGTCCGCCATTTTGTTAAAAATTGTTATTACATTTGAAAATGAGGTTCATCGACGAGGTATTAGTGTTATAAAGCTAAAAAAATTTGGTTCCCATTTTTCAGACAAACCTAGCAAGCGTGAGACTGACCGCAAATGCAAGGCAAAAAAAGAAACATCACAACTTCAACAGGACACCAGAAGAGTATTTATGACAATTATTTCATAAATAATTTCTTCTTTTACTTTTTCGTATTGCTAATAAAATGCTCTCAAAATTCCAATAAAAAATATCCTATCGTTTTTTCAAAAAAAATTCCTAAAGTTCACGGTCATTTTTCGCCGTTTATATGAGGATAACCCCTTAAAACTATTATAAAAATTCAAGAGAAATTTTTCTAACAATTTAAGAGAAGAAACAATAATCTTGAAAATTTTTTAATTCAAAATAATGAAAAATAATCGAACAATATGAAAAAAAATGAAGATGGATCGAAAATAATTCAAACTGAATTCTAAAATAATAAAAATAATGAAATATCGAAAGAATTCAGTGATTTATGAAAATTATTTTTTAAATCTTGAATTCTTAAATTCTGGTGTACATACATAAAAATGGCTACACTGAGAGACTTTTTATTTGAATAAATGATAAAAATGAATGAGAATTTAGTATAATATCGTTCCGAAATAGGGAAAACCGAGGTTCTATCACACTTATTCGTACTACAGTACTATAGTTTAATATTATCATACGAGTATTTAAAACACGAAGTCGAGAAAGTAGTATTCTATATACGAAATATTATGAATCTCCATTTTATAAATTAACTCTATGAAAAAATGATATTCTTTTTACTAAGTTTTCGAAAAATAATATGAATAAGAAAAATAGTGAATATCATAATCTCGAAAACGTATTTTAGAAATTGATATTGTCAATATGAAGTTGACAGAAACCTGAGACGCATAGCAAACTATGATATCATTATTCTTGATTTTTCATATAGTTTCGTTTGAGAATGCTCCTCGAATGTTTCCGCCGTTTTCCGATCGAGCCCGAATGTGCAGTCGAATATGCGGAATGCGACGCTACTTTATCGAGATTTTTTCCAAATATTTTATAATGTATAGTTAGCCGTGGGGTTTAGTTGTTAGGCCGTTAGGGATAAAATGCGTATAAGTTAGGTTCTAATCTTGCCGCAGCGAATTCGATTTTTCCTGCTGATTAAGCGTGCGATTATGTATTTAGTGAATAAATTAAGTACATATAATAATAAAAATAATAATTGTTCATGTGTTTCCGTATTTGATTGTATTTAATTTGTGTATTTAGTTCCCCTTTCTAAAGGTTAAATCTTTTTAGTGGAGTGAGTTATTTTTCATATAGTCGATTGAGATTCTCATATGCTTTGTATGACAACTTCAAAAGATGTTTTCATTCTTTCGAATAAAATGTATTACAATCGTTTTAACTTCTCTTGTCAACTTTGATATAGTGTATATTAAATTCTCGCAAGTTTTATAAGAGTTAATGAAACATCCTTTCCATTTGTTCTAACAAAAATATTAATTTTTGCGACTGAAAACCACTATATTAATTTTTGATACGCAAACCCTGTTTTCCCTACTTCGGAACGATATTATACTAAATTCTCATTCATATTTATCATTTATTCTAACAAAAAGTCTCTCAGTGTAGTAGTTAATATCCCTCATTTTGTGTTCAAGTTTATTATATCTAAATTTTTTAGAACCTGAAAAATTCTTCGCTTAGCATTGTTTTAAACTAGAAAGCAACTTAATAGGAAAATATATTCATAACTATTGTACAAGCTAAGAAATGGATTAATAATTATATACGAGACCAAGTAACAAATAATCTGTATTTATTTATTGATAATTATAAATTTACATTTTTTATGAGAAAAAGAATGAAAAACAAACAATGAATATTGGACTAACAAAGTAATACAATTCCTAATTACATTTTTTACATTTAGTCTACATTTTCGACATCCACATCCTCCGAATTACACTTATCATTCAAACTTCGAAATTCAAACTGTTCCTCTGGCACGATGAACAGAATTCGAAAAAGATGTTGCTTCTCGACTTTGTTGTCGCATGCTTGTTTCCAAATTTTGTGTTTCTTTTAACTTTGGAGACGTTCTTTGCCGTTTGCAAGGTGGCTTTTCGGAATTATGTTCATCCATGCAAACTGAGCTGCGTCGGGATGCCATGATTGTCACAAGATGACGGTCTAACATTTTATAATGATAAACACGGAACCACACTATTTCTTTGAACTTTGCGTTAAGGAGGTAACACACCAAACTGACAAAATGTAGAGAAAATGATGAAACTTGGTACATCGTAAGATTTTGATATGAAAAAGACTTGGTTCAAGTTTGGTGAGCTGAGGTTGAGTCTGAATCGAGATATAAACAATTATTTTTTTTTTACATTTAACACGGTGTCTTATGGCAATCGGTATACTTTTTTTACATTTTAATTCGTATCTCGGAAGGAAACGTAAAGATCTCGAAAATCTTTTTTGTATGGTAAAAAAAATTTCTGAGGATCATTTTAAAAAATTAAAAACATCAATTAGTAAAAAAATTAGTAAAATATTACAAAATATATCGTTCCTTGATACACTTGGTAACATCGCAAAGATAGTGTAGTATATTTCGGTCAGCTGTTTATATGCGCATATTCAGCAATATTCAGTTTGCACTGTATATGCTAAATCATGTCATCATGTCTGACTTATGTCATAGTCGTGAAAATTGTAATAAACAACAAGAAAAACAAAAATGTTTTTACTAGAGGAGCAAAAAAGTGTCGGAAAAAGTTTATAGGCATAGACTCACACAGCAGCAAATGGCTAAAGAGATTTGGAAGAATCGCGGTGCTCCTAAAACTGCAGAAGGCAAATGTAACCTTAAAAATTTGGTAAAAGACATGGTAAATAAATTAGTGGAAGGTTATTTCAAACTGTACAACGTTGCCACATTTAACTACTACGTGAACCAAAAGCTAAATAACTCTCTTTTGACACCGTTAGTTGGTGTGTTACCTCCTTAAATTTGCTACTGCGTTTTTCACTTTTTACTTTTGTCGGTTTTTAATACACGCGTGAAATAGACTTTTCGTTCGAAAGTTTGTCCCGACGTGGAAGACGCTTTCAAGAAGACTGAAGTGCAAAGCAAATCTGAGGCGAAGACAACCATATGCATCGTCCCCACTTTTCTGATTTCTTACGATCCGGCGGTGAACTAATCCAACAGATGGCGCTCTGATCAGGACGGCAGACTTTTGCTTTGAAATGCATGGGAGAAAAGTATAAAATAATTAAAAACTTGAAACTGTTTCTAAATTTTAACCGAAAATATTTTTCTTTAGTAATAATAAGCATAACAGTAATTAATAGTTCTAAACTCGTTACATAGCAAAAGCAGCGGCTGAATTGTGGTAAAATTAAATCTTTGTATCTCAGCATTCTGGCGCGAGATTTAAAATGCTATAGATCTATTATAATTTCTTTTCTTGGTTTTATTAAATAATTGCTAGAATTTAAAAGGTTATCATTGTTATAAACTATATATAATACATTTCTTACATCAACTTTGAATTTTGGTTATTTGAAGACTTATATATCTGAGAACAAAATTTTTGAAAATTACAAATAACCATAACTTCCTTAAGGCCATGTAAGACTTACCCAATCCCTACTTTACCGACATTTTATTCTCTGAAACAATACGTCTACATTTATTGAGATATCAAATTGAAAATTTCTAAAATTTAAGCTAAAGGATAAGGGTATGTTTATCTGGTCCTAAATATTGACATTTATAAAAAAAACCTCTTTCAACAATTTTTTTTTATTTTTACAAAAATTGAAGACCATATAAACATACTTTAGCATATTTTATTTAATTTTAGAAATTTTCAATTTGATATCTGAATAAATGAAGACGTGTACGTATACTTTATGTTCGGTTTATATTAATATTCTGTTGCCCGTTGGCACTTGTTTAAAAAATTTAATTACATGTTATTACCCGTTGGTATTATTAACAAATTATAAAGAAACGGAAAAATTTATTATATTCATAATATAAGTATATTATTTATTCACATAACAGTATTTTAAAATAAATTTTATATAAACTATACTCATTTATTTATTCCATTATAATCATTATATATATTTATAAGATTTTTAAATAGGGTTCAAAATATGCTGGCGATATGAGTCGCACGTTATGATCGTCAGAATATGCGGGCGATATGCGACTCAATTGATGACGCATATGTCTCATCAGATGAATGCACATTGTGCGCGTTAATCAGCAGATATGCGTGCGGATACGCCATCATTTTGCAGTCATTTTGCTATCTGGGCGTAGCGTTGCAGAGAAAAAAATGTTGGTAAGTTAGGGATTGGGTAAGTCTTACATCGCCTTAATTTTCAGTTAAATTCATTAATTATATAAGTCAATCGAGCAATCTTTCTTCGCCTTAAATAATTTTTGAATTTTGATTATTTGAGAACTTATAGTCGAAAAATCAATTTTATTGAAATTATAAATTTACATAAAAATCGTAAAATCCAATATTTTGAAAAATCCTTATTGTATCATACTATTCTTCCTCTATGAAGAAGCAAAAGTAATTGAAACCATTAAAACACTTAAAGTGGAACTCTTTTGAATTTAAAACTTTTAAAATTTAGGAAGAATAGTAATCGCTACATTTTCCAATATTTTTAAAATTCTAATTTAAAACAATGCTAAGCGAAGAATTTTTTCAGGTTCTAATAAATTTAGATATAATAAACTTGAACACAAAATGAGGGATATTAACCACAAGCCATTTTTATGTATGTACACCAGATTTTAAGAATTCAAGATTTAAAAAAAAATTTTGATAAATCACTGAATTCTTTCGATATTTTATTATTTTTATTATTTTAGAATTCAGTTTGAATTATTTTCGATCGATCTTCATTTTTTTCATATTGTTCGATTATTTTTCATTCTTTTGAATTTATATATTTGCCAGATTATTTTTTTTCATTTAAATTATTAGAAAAATTCTTCTTGAAATTTTTTAATAGTTTTAAGGGGGTATCCTCATATCAACGGCGAAAAATGAACGTGAACTTTAGGAATATTTTTTGAAAAAAGTGTACTATATTTTTTATTGAAATTTTGAGAGCATTTTATTAACAATACGAAAAAGTAAAAAAAAATTATTTATGAAATAATTGTCATAAATACTCTTCTGGTGTCCTGTTGAAGTTATGATGTTTCTTTTTTTGCCTTGCATTTGCGGTCTCAGTCCAAATTTCTTTAGCTTTATAACAATAATAACAAGCGCAAGCTTCACGAAGGGCACAAGCGCGCGATGAGAATGTGCCCGCGAAGCGGGCAGATTTTTTATTGTTCTTTTGGGTTATAAGTCACTTTTGTGATTTTTTAAGAGTTATTTCCATTGGGGGTGGTTTCTAGGGGTTCTCGCTATCGTTCTAACCACCTCTATTATTTTAGGGATTATTAAAAAGAATTTTCCACGCTTCGAAATTTGATGTTTTTTATTGTGTTCTTATTGTGTTCTACAGAGGGTGGTTTTTAGGTGTTCTCGCGATCGTTCTCACCCCCTCTATTATTTTGGGGTCTATTAAAGAGAATTTTCCACGTGTCGAAATCCGATGTTTTTATTGTGCTTTTGGGTTTTAAATCATTTTTGTGACTTTTTTGGTGTCATTTCCATTGGGGGTGGTTTCTAGGGGTTCTCGCGATCGTTTTAACTACCTCTATTATTTGAGGGATTATTAAAGAGAATTTTCCACGTTTCGAAATTTGATTTTTTTTATTGTGTTCTTGTTGTGTTCTACAGGGGGTGGTTTTTAGGGGTTCTCGCGAGTGTCCTCACCCCCTTTATTATTTTGGGGACTATTAAAGAGAATTTTTCACGTTTCGAAATTCGATGTTTTTTAATGTGCTTTTGGGTTTTGAGCCGATTTAATGATGTGGGAATAGTCTTTTATCACTAGGGGTGGTTTTGCACCCCTGTAATTTAAAAGTTTGGGATTTTTTTGTATAAAATGTGTTTTTAAGTCACCACAAACTACTCTCACTGGAAGAAAGGAAAAAAAAATATTTTTTTCATCGTTCATTTGAATGTTCAGAACTATTCAGTCATTAAAAATTGAATTATGAACTTTTTGTGATTGTGTGGAATATTATGTACCTAAATTTTTAAAACTTCCTCGGATAGAGTAAATTCACATCAACTCAGTTCATTCGAGTAAAATTCGAACTAATACGAACAAACGAAATAATCCAATTGTTTAATTGGAAAGAATCAAAGGCTAATCCAAGCAAAGTTTCAATTGAATTCAATCTGAACTTTTAATTAGAATGAATTTCGAATTTAATTCGAACAATCTGTCGTCAAAAATAAATCCCAAGTTTAAAACGAGATAAATCAGAACTTTTAATGTAAAAAAACCCAAAGTTAATCTGAACAAAATTTCAATCTTAATCAATCCAAACTTCTAATCTGAATGAATCCGATGCTATTCCGAATCATTCCGACGACTTAATTCGAATCAATTCGAACTTTTATCCTAATGCATCCTAAGAAATATGAACAAATTTTAAAACCAAATACATCTTTACTTTTCATCTATTCTTTGATCCTTATATTTATACTTTTTAGTACGAATGAATCCGAGTTTAACCCGATCAAGATTTTAATTAGAATTAATTCGAAGTAACTTTCAGTCAAAATAATTCCGAACAATATATCAATCCGAATCGACTTAAACTTTTAGTTTGAATGAATCTGGGGCTAATCCGCATCAATCTGAACTTTTAATTCGAAAGAATCCAAGGATAATGACAACAAACATTCCAACCGAATCAATTCGAACTAAATATCCACCTGATTCGAACCGAATTTTTAGTCTGAGTGAGTCCAGCTCTAAATCGAGTCAAATCGAATGAATCCAAATTTAATATAGTAGACAAACTTTCATCCCGAATATATAAATAATATATAAACTCTTTCTATCCGAATGAATCCGAACAAACTTTCAATCGAAATAAATCCAAACATTCACTTTGAATGAGTCAAGGTTTAATCCGAATAAATTCTTTAATCTGATTATATTATCATTCTAAACTAATCCAAACTTTCAATCGGCATTAAACTGGGATTCAATCGGATTGAAAACTATCTTTGGATTGAAAGTACGGTTGGAATGTTCGTATTTATTGGAATTAAGTTTTTGCTCTGATTTATTATGATTCATTTCAATTGATTCGAAATGAAAACGTATTTTGGATTTAGGCAATCCAAACCGTCATGGGTCCATGACCATACAGAAAAACAAACACACAATTATGCAAACTCGTGAACTTGGTGAAATCGTTCACTACTCGAGCCAGCCAGCC
>CAJFCO010017709.1:0-16379 GCA_904066015.1 Synergus gifuensis | reverse complement strand
ATGTGCATAAATGTGCAAAACTTGAGGCTTAACGGAGCTTTTGTTTGTGCACGGAAAAGCTGATGTCTTTCCGTATTTTTTATATCTGACAAGAAGTTTTTTGAAGTACCTCGGTTTTCCCTAGCCTAGGGAATTTTTTATATTAGATTCCACAGGCCCTTTGCTCTACAAATGCATGCAAAACCCTCGTTTGTCCACCGTTTACAGACATGCAAAATGGCTGATTCCACATTGTCCTCATCAAAAGCAGTGAGCAAAATCTCCAACATCGATGAGCAAAACGCTGTCACCGGTTAACAAAGTGGTCTCCACGGTTATCAAAAAGTTTTGCTCTGTAGGGAATAGCCACACAGTGACTATATTCTCCCTATCACTACCATCGTCCTAACAGCATAGCTCAGGGGTTGTGTTCTGCGCTGAGAAGCTAGGGGATCCGGGTTCGATTCCCGGCAATGGAAAAATCTCTCCATGTGTCTAAGGCAGGGTCCGTCCACATTGCCTTACTGATGAGTCAAGTGGCGGACCCGGGACGAAACATAGAAGAGGTAAACATATAGATGGTTCAATACCATCGCTAAATAGCTATACGCTATAGCTCACCGGTTGCGATGCCATCTAGCGTCGTAAACGGTTACTATATGAACAATGTTTTGGGTTAAGTTGGGTTCGGTTGGTTTGATGTCTGTAAACGGTGGACAAACGAGGGTTTTGCATGAATTTGTAAAGAAAAATATTGTTCGATACGAGAGGTCTAAACGGGCGATTTGGTAACTGCTCGTGTGAAGGAGCCGCGTGAACCCGAGGCTCGGCTTCATTTCACTACGCCTCGTCTTCTGCTCGGCTTCACACTCGCAGTTACCAAAACGCCCATTTGTCCTCTTGTATATCGAAATATACTATTTTCTAGACCTCTGGCATATTTTCCGTAACTCAGTTGTTTATCACTGTTTTTAAATGAAAAAATTACTGTAACTTCTTGAAATATATATCTTTCGAACTTATAAACATTAATCTGTAAATATTCAAAACTTTCTTTTAAAAAAATTCTCAAGAATAGCGTTTTTTTGGTCTTGCGAATGTAACTAACCCCTTAAGTTTTTTCTTTGCAATACTCAACATCAAATTCCTGACAAACGTAAGAAAAGCGATTTTTGAATTTTCTTTCAAACAAATTGCTGTGTTAATAGATATATTACGTCCTGAGAGACTCACATACGCCCTTTTAATTAATATCAAAAAAGCTAGGCTTCTCGTTTTAGAGTAGAACGGAAGGTTCTACAACTGGGTTCAGGATAACCAATATATCGTATATAAATGTCACATAAGAATATAAATTAATGTAAATATTTATTTAGAAAAAGATGAGTTTACATTGATTGGGCGTTAGGTTAATAAAGGAATAAGGAAAGTTGGAAAGAATGAGTAGAATTGATACTTGAAGTTGAAGTCCCTTGTTTTTTAATCCCCCTTCAAAACAAAAGAGATTCATGTAAAGAGATTCAAATGAGAAATAGAAAAAGTGAAGGGAAAGTAAAATAATGTTGGCATACCTCTGTTTATTTGTTAGTGAAGGTTGATTATTATTATTTTTTAAATAAAAGTTTAAACATTGAAAATATTCCATAAATTGTAATATTTATATCAATTTAATGTTCCTGAGCCTTTGACAGTACTGTATGATAAGGAAAAAAATTTTTTTCTTCGAATGTAAAATGCAAATTTGGACAATTTATTTATATAATTTGTTAATAACAATTACAGTTAACAATTCGATGGTGTAATTTATTCCTCTGTAGTATCCCTCTGTCCTTATTAGTATCGTGTGATTGAAACAAAAATTTTTTCAACAAAAAATGTAAATTTTGTTGATATGTTTACGTATTTTGTTTATAACAGTTATAAGTGTTGAATTGTTAACAATTTTTTTAATTAAATAGAGCTTTCTGTTAATTTTCTACGTATTTAATGAGCGAAAACATAGCGCTGATAAAGAAGAAAAAAACACATACACTCATCTCGCGATCGAGAGCACTCCGATCGAGAGCACTTTTCACGCTTGACTGATTCTACGTCCCCCCCCCCGAGCGTCCCTCGACAGCCTACACTAAGTGCCGACGCTCGCGAAGTCAATACCGTGGTGACGTCAGAGTGCTCGCTCGAGCTATTTTAATCCCATCCGATCGAAATCACTCGACCCCCGAGCGGTGCTCTCGATCGCAAGTTGAGTGTATTTGTTTAGAAGGTTTGTTTACAGCAAACATTATGTTAATTAAACAAATTATTTTCATTTGGTGAATATTTATTCATGCGTTTTCGACGAGTTACGGAATGGTTCCCTTGTTTGCACTTTAATAAAAAAAATTAATAATTAGAAATTTCCTATTTTTTACGCCATATTTATTAACACAGCAATTTGTTTTTTAAAAATTCAAAAATCGCTCTTCTTACCTATGTCGGGAATTTATTGTTGAGAATTTCATTAAAAAATAAACTTTCATTGGAAAAAACTATGACCTTTAGACGAATTTGACTGCGAAAACCCATTTCTGAAACTCCGTGGAGTGCCGAGATGAAAGATTCGTTCCAATCGAGTCCCATATCTCCGACACTATCAGCCAGCCCATTTTGCCTTTATAGGATTTTGTTGTAAAAAAACCAAGCTTTCTTTTGAAATTAGTTTTTAAAAAATCAAAAGTGCTCCATTGAAAGAATAACTTAAATAAACATTTAATTCAGTAATTTTTTTATGAAAATGAAAAAATAATAAAAAAATGGATATAAGATAATGAAAAGGCATAACAAATCCTTTCGAAAGCAGGCATGAAAAATTTAAATAACATTTTCAGAAGGGAAGTTCTAGCCGTTAATGGTGCAAATTCCACCCCCTGTAGTTTGGAAAGGAATGGTAACAAAAGTCAAAAAAATGAGGGAGGGGGGTAAACTATTATATAATATAATACTATCATGTGGGCAAACAAATTCTGAAAATATGAAGGCAATCGAAAGACATGACTTAACTTTTCATAACTTTTGATCCTTTTTTGGATCCAACATTTTGAATTTATTACTTTTCATTCAAAATTTTGATTCAGAGAGAAATAGAAATGAAAAATGAAAAATGAAAAATGAAAAAAAAATGAAAAATAGAAAAATGCACACTAATAAGATTCACAGAAATATGCTAATTTCTTAAATTTTTGACTTTTTTAGAATTTGGTACTTTTAATTTCAAAACTTTGATTCGAAATTCGAGTTCAATTACCGAAAAACTCGTTGAGAATTTTTACCACAAATTCGATTGTATAAGCGACTTTACAACATTTCTGTAAAAATTCTGTACCTCTCAGGACATCGAAATTACTTTGGCTGCATAATTGAAAGAAATTACAAATTATTGCGTCTTCGATTGACTCAAACTACAAATTATAGAGTATAGTATTATTTCACACTTACCAATAGAATTAAAGAAAACTGTTAACGTTAAGAACAGGGCAACAATTATAAAATGCATTTTATCTTCGACTGCTGATTGTTACACGGTTTTTCTATTTTTTATGGAAATATTTATTTAATATATACACGATATATGTATAACTAGTAGCAGTTATGTCCCTGATATCAAATTATTTCCTTATATATATGAAAATTGTGAAAAGATAAGGAACTGTTTCCTTATCTTAAAACAACTGTCCTTGAAATGTCAATTAAATAAAATCTAAAATAAATTTAGTACGTCAGCAGCAATAAGAGAAGAACATTTCACTGTCCGTTAAGACAGTTTCCTTATCTTAAAACAACTGTCCATGAAATTTCAATTAAATAAAATCTAAAATAAATTTAGTACGTCAGCAGCAATAAAAGAAGAACATTTCCATGTCCGTTAAGATAGTTTTAGCAATGCGATAAGCAAAAAAATTTTCATCAAATCAAGGAATTTAGGTTACGTAACTTCTACACTTTGACAAGTAAACTTAGTCAAGAAATATATCATTCACTTGGTCTTCCTGAAACACAAGACACTTTTTACACACAAGAATCACAACAAGCACAACTATTCACCATAAGAAATTGCCGAAAATTAATACATTTCTAAACATATCGAACTCTGGGATGAATGAAACGAAAACGTCATTATGAAATGTGAAGCGTTGGAGCGTCATCTTTTACATGTGAAATTCATTATCTAGATATTGTAGTTGAGTATCTGTCTTCCTATTTCTTTCTATGCCTAAGATAGAAAGGGATAAAGATTGTTTATCCACTATCTCTTTCTATCTCCATATTCATCCACATCCACACCTATCTTTTTGAATCTCCTGTTTTCTATTCCTTTTTATCTCTTGCTTATCTACATCCACGCCTATCTCTTTCAATCCCCACTTCTCTACCTCTTTCAATCTATTTTCTATCCCCGTCTATCTCTTTCTATCTTCTTTTGAATCCGCACTTCTCTATCGCTATTTATCTCTTGCCAATTACAGTCTGTCTCTTTCTATCTCCTTGTTACTCAAAATTGCTCTTATCTCTTTCAATCCTCACTTCTCTATTCCTTCCTATTTTTCGCCTATTCTTGTCCATCCTTATAAATCTCAACTCACTTTAATCTCTTTCAATTACCAGTTCTCTATCCCTTTCTATTTCCATCTCAGTCCACATCCACGAATTCAAAAATGTTCCCTTTGCCACTCCCTTTGCCATTTCTCTTTACGATTCTCTCTGCCATTCCCTTTGCAATTTCCCTTTACCATTCCCTTTGTCATTTCCCTTTACCATTCCCTTTGCCACTCCCTTTGCAATTACCCTTTAACATTCCCTTTACCATTCCCTTTACCATTCCTTTTGCCATTTCCTTTTGCCATGTCCCTTTACTATTCCCTTTACCAATCCCTTTGCCACTCCCTTTGCCATTCCTTTTGCCATTTCTCATTACCATTCCCTTTGCCATTCCCTTTGACATTTCCCTTTACCACTTCCTTTACCATTCCCTTTTCCACTCCCTTTGCCATTTCCCTTTACTATCCTCTTCACCATTCCCTTTGCCGTTTCCCTTTACCATTCCTTTTACCATTCCATTTGCCATTTCCCTTTGCCATTCCGTTTGCTATTTCCCTTTGCCATTCCCTTTGCCATTTCTTTTTGCCATATCCCTTTGTCATTTCTGTTTCCCATTCCCTTTGCCATTCCCTTTGCCATTTACCTTTGCCATTCCATTTGCTATTTCCCTTTACCAGTCCCTTTGCCATTCCCTTTATCAGTTTCCTTTACCATTCCCTTTATGATAATTTTCTTTTAGAATGATTTCCATTTAGAATGTGAAGAGCCATGGTATATGGGAATATCCACGAAAAGTGTCATTTTTCTGTCACCGTTGCATTATAGGCAAATCTGAACTTAAAATACAAGTTAAACCACACAAAAATTTACATACAAACTCCCTGAAGTAGAAACAAAAGCTTACAGTCATTACAGAAACCCTCATAAAAAGATATAACACATAATCGGTGAATAAAATCCTAAAAATATACCTATGTAATATTTGTCACCACCTACGAATTGAGTGTTTTGCATGCTCACAGGTTTTCCGCGCATGGTTTGAAAATTCTAAAAAAAATCATACTAGTTTAGTGGAACATAGAATACTGAAATTTCGTTGATTTGACACTGTGCTTTGATTTATAACTCAGCAAGAAAATCTCAAATTCGTGTCACCGCTTTCACGATTTAAATGTCCACTCCTGGGTCTGGAGCTGTAGAAAATGCGCGCAACCACCTAGGTCAAAAATCATTCGATTTTTTGCTATATTTTGGTTGCCATTAGACACCTCATAAGGGAAAAACGTGTGCTCTCAAAATTATAGAAGTATCACACATTCAAATATCGAAAATTTTGATTTTGTCGAAAAAATGTCCACGCCATCGTCGTACTTTACTCGAAAAATACTTGCAGCACACTTTTCTGTGCTCACGGAAATTAAGCAGTATGTTGGGGCGAAAAAGTTTACCACATATAAAACTAAAATCTCAATGCGCGCAAAAGTTATGACCAATTTAAGGCTAAAATGTCCACTCCCAATTTTTTGCGAAAATGTCCACTCCAGCGTCAGCAGCTGTACAAATCGCGCGCATCAAGTTAAGATTAAATTTTCTATTGAATTTGGTGTATTTCGGTTGCCAAAATACGTCCGCAAAAGGAAAATTGTGTGCCTCAAAAATCATGTGAATTATGTACAAATTACAGTTAAAAAAAGTAAAAAAAATGATTTTTCTTCAAAAGTTAAATTCCTACAAAAACATTTATTATACAAAAAAGTTCCGTTTTTTTGAAAGGAATAACTTTTGTATAGACATTTTTTTCAAAAGTTCAGAATATTTTGAAATATTACAAAAAATAGGCAAGCAATGGAAAAATATTACTTTTTTCTGTAGAATTACTTGTCTGAAATTATTTTTTGGACAAAAAAATTTTTTTATTTGAAAAGAGAAAAGTTTTTCGCAAACTAACATTAGTTTAATCAAAATTAATAATAAAAAATCAATTTTTTATGAAATTTTCGGTAAGTAAAAGCGTCATTATTATAACAAGTTAAGCCTTTAATATCAAATTGAATTAAAGGAAAGTTGAAGATAATATTTTTATTTTTTTTTTTTAAATATTGGATTAAAAATATTAGTTTAATAATAAAAAACTATAATTGATACAATTTTTGACCAATTTTTAATCAGAGATAGAGTAATATTATTATATAGTATACTATATTGTATCTATATTGTAATTTTGATATCTAGTATCTATAATTTAATATAATTAAATACAATTTTCAGAATATTGTGTGATATAATAATTTATAACTTAATTAATAACTTACTACCGGTCTAAATTTAAAACCTATGCCTAACACGATGCAAACGCGACAATTATTTTGGCATCAGAAAGAGCCAACCACACTTCGACCACGCTTCTTGTCATGTATAAAATGTATAAAAAAGCTACATGTATTCATTTCTCTTTAAAACCATCTACGTATTTCACTGTACTTGAACACAAAACTAAGATTAGGCAGATTAGGCGAAAGAAACATACTAAAAATTAGCTTTCACTTTTCTGTGATATTTCGCTATACTTTGAAAAATAATAAATAACATAATATATTTTCTGTTAACTGTTGAATTTTCGTTCCCTTATATTCCAAATGGTCAGGATATACACTTCAGTATTAGGAAAATAACTGACTTCGATTTAAAATAGAAGATAGAGTATTATAACTAAAAATTTAGGAATAAAATTACGAATTTTTTAAGAAAAATCCGCATTATTTAGTTTCAGATACTCTTTATATATTTGTAATCAAGAATAGAGTAATTTACACACAACTGAAAAGTATCCTGAACATTTAAGAAGGAAAAACAGTCCTATTTCACCTTCAATTTCAAAAATATTATTAATTCAATTAAATTGATGGACTTATTTGTTTCAATATTTTGTGCAAACTGCGCGCATGCGCAAAGTTATTTACCACCCTAAAAAATAAGTTTCTATATGTATGTAGAATGTAGGAAAAAAGTTTGAAGTGTGCTTTAAGATTTATTTTTTAACTTTTTTTTGAGAGAAAATGACACTTTTCGTGGATATGCCCATATATGGGTTTTTTATAAATAAAAATCGATATGTTTGATTTTCTCGAAAAATATCACTCGCAGAAAAAAATGTTTGAAACAAAAAATTTTTATTACAATGAGGTCTATAACTTTTGTTTGAGATATTTTTTTCAGTTTCGCATATTAGCTGAGATAATCGCAAAAAACCATGATTTTATGGGTTTTTCATGGTTTTTCTCATTAAATTCAAATTTCCGCCAATTTTCACTATCATTTTCCTAATCAGCGCATCAAAATACGTAAGTGTACGTAATTTCAAAGTAATCGGAGGTAACCACTATTCGGAACTATATCCAAAATTTCTTTTTTTTTATTTAATAGCAAAAATGAAAAAAAAAAAATTTAGTTTTTTGAGTACCGAGTTTCGAAAAATACTTGTATTCAGACCCAAATAACTATAATCAATGAAGCAACTATCCGGGAAAGTTGTCCAATAGCTTAGAAATTGTTTAAAAATTTATTGAATTTGTTATAAACAAATAAGTGGGTGAAAATGGATTTATGGGGATTGACAGTGATTCGTCAATTTATTCGCACTAAATATGAATCATTTATAGACAGAAACCAATTTTTAACTAAATTCATGAAAGACAATAAATAATTACTTATTTTATAAACAATTGGCCATATCAGGTATTTATGATGTCATAAATAAAGTTTTCTCTTCTGAATCGGCCAATAATTATAAACAAATGTCACTTACTTACCCGATTTATACATTCATGATTGTTTAAACAAATTTAATTAACAAATGCAATGTTTGGCTACTTTTAGAGGTAGAAACTTGGTTTTTTCAACATAATCAAGTTTAAATGACTAATTTTTAAACCCTTAGGGAGTTGCCATAACAATAAACAATTTTAATTGTTAAAAACAATTATATAAACAAATTTTTATTAACTGCGACGTTTTTTGAGAATAAAATTGTGTTTCTGTGATGCATGAGCAACTTATTATTTAGCAATGACTGTTTGCTATCAATCAATAACAATTGATAAATGTTTTAACAAAATTAATTAACAATTGCATTTCTCGGCTATTTATCAAAGTGAAAACTCGGGGTTTTCAATGTATCTTACTGTTTATAATTAAATTTTAAACATTTTTTTATTCTTTTAATTTATCAGATAATAATAATAATAAATAATAATAATAATAGTACTTTTAATTAATCGGTTAGTTTGTTTGTAAAAAAAAAAGATTAAAACGTTTGAAAGTTAAAAAAAAAATGTAAACGAATGTATTGAGCGAGGTGAAAATTGTAGGAATTAAATAAGGAAAAACATTTGAAAAACGTCGATGCATTTACAAATGTAAATAAAGCTATATATTTTTCGATTGATGTTTAATTTTTTATGGTGGGAAAAACCACCTATAAAATTTTAGAAATATGGCCGAGATGGTACGTGTTCTTTACAAGGTTGTCGAGCTTATTGGAAAGGGTAGTCGCGGTCAAAGAAATTCTTTTTTTATTGTTTTACATCGGGAAAAACCGACTCCTCCGTCTTCTTCCAATTTTATTGCTACCACATGGTGACCAATAAGGATCATATTTCCCTTTCTTCTTTTACAATTTTTCCTGTACTTTCCCCACGATTTATTGCATTTTCTCGTAAGTCAGTGAGGAAGAAGGAAGTATTTATTTTAAAAAGTCCAGTTCAAGTGGAATTCTCAAAAATGAAACAAGAAATAGTGTTTCAATCATTCGTATTGGATGCGGAAAATAAACCAATCGAATTGGAAGACTCAATGCTGTGTCATGTAATGAGAAATTGTAAGTAATTTTAATTATTGTATTCTATAAAAATTTACATTCATTTGATTTTTATTATTGTTTTCCTACTGATGTAGGAAAACATAAAGTTGGAAATGTGTGAATATTTTTCTTACTGAAAAAAATATTTTTATAAATTTGATTTTTATTCCTGTTTTCCTATACTCATGTGGTAATAATGAACTTTTTTAACCTATTCAAATTCAAATTTGAGCCTTTATACAAGGCGTAAATTGTAATACAGTTTTGCAGAAACATCATGATTAATGATTTTCTGTATTTTATAAAAATATTTTTATCAGTCGGAAAAATGTTCAAACATTTCCAACTTTTTGTAAAGTTTGAAGTTTTGTAAAAATATCACTAACTTGCAAATAATGAATATTTTTTTACTTTCTTATACTTATTTTAAAAGTAGAATCTGATCGACATATTTAAAGAATTGTACAATTATTTTTCTGCATTGTACAAGGACAAAGGACAATTTTTCATACCTTGAAAAATATTTTTATAAAATACAAAAAATCATTAATCATGATGTTTCTGCAACATTATATTATTAAAATTTACATTCATTTGATTTTTATTATTATTTTCCTACTGGAGTAGGAAAGCAAAAAGTTGGAAATTTTTGAATATTTTTCCTAGTGAGAAAAATATTTTTATAAATTTGATTTTTATTACTGTTTTCCTATACCCATGTGGTAATAAATGAACTTTTAACGTATTTAAATCCCAATTTGAGCCCTTGTACAATACGTAAATTTTAATATAATTTTGCAGAAAGATCATGATTAATGATTTTCTGAATTTTATAAAAATATTTTTATCAGTAGGAAAAATATTCAAACATTTCCAACTTCTTTGAAAGTTGGATGTTTTATAAAAATATTAATAACTTGTGAATAATGAACATTTTTTAAATTTCTTGTACTTATTTTAAAAGTAGATTCCTACATAAAATGTCAGATTGTATATAAAGTTATTTTTAAAATAAGCTCCAGAAATTAAAGAAATTTTCATTATTTCGAAAACTATGAAGTATACAATTAAGTATAAAGTATAAAGTAATTAAGTGTATAAAGTATAATTAATTAAGTATAATTAAGTTATAATTAAGTATAAAGTGTAAAGTATAATTTTCTATTTTTTAGGGAAATATCATGTGATGAAGTTAAAAAAGGATGATTTGAAGGCATGTGGGATTTTAGAGGAGGCAATTCTTCACCCAGCAGAAATGGAAAAGAAAGTGAGGAAAATTTTATTGTTATAATTATAAGTGAATTATAACATATTTTATTCTTATTTTATTTCTTATTATTAGGATGAAGATGTAGCCAACCTGAATAATTTTTATCAAAAAATTAGGTTTCCCGAAAAGATGGAATGAGGCACAATTTTTGCGTATCGAAAATGAAGAGGGTTTAAATTCGAAACGAGAAGGAGGTTTTATTTTAATGCCGAATTAATTAAATGAACGAAGAAGGAACACTTTATACATTAAAGAAGATGTTGCACTCGCGTAGATCCGATGGGGGGGTTCCCCGATGATGGGCCCGGAGATGAGAGTCCATCTCCTTGAGATTTCCAAGAAGGGAGGAACTCCCTGGGGCGTTGGGGTCTCACTTCCCTCTTTGGAAATGGCCGTAAGAACTCCGGCCTCCATGGCGGATCCTTTGATTTGTTTACGGCATCAAAGGATAATAGACTAGACGTAGTTTAAGGGGAACACTAGACATGTTGTTTGCTTTAAGTCACAAGTCACTTCACACACTGATAATTCCATTGTTTTCTGCTTCGGTTTAGTTCCACCGTAGAGGGAATCCATCCTTTCTAGTAATCCACGTTTTTTAAATAAGGTAAAGCTGTGGAAAAAGGTAAAAAACACGAACAAAAAAGCGATATGGTGAAGAACTAGCGAACGCACTCTAAGGTGGTCCACCCGTCTCTTCAAAAGAAAAAAATGTAAAAATTGTAGAGGATGGAAGTCGCAAGAGAACGCATCTGAGTATACTACTCAGCTGGTCCACCAACGAATCCTCCTTGTAGGCGATGTAACAGGGGAGTTATGTTTGAGTTATTCCTACGTTACAAACGTAACGGCGATGTTTATAGAACTAGTTTATTTAAGTTAATAAACTAAGGAGAGAGTTGAATTCCCACTGTAGACACAACCACACTGTAGATTTGTATCGACCGCGATACAAACTGCCCGTCTAGACATCATCCAGTCAGGCCGAAGAATGCCGATCCTACGTGCCGGGTGGAGTATGATCTCACAGGTTGATGCGGTGTGGTTAAGTCCAAAATCCAGAGATGTGCGGTTCCGACTGCTCCTGATGGTGAAAGAGGTCGAGTCCGAAATGTGCCTATCTTTATAGGCACAGCGAAGGCGCCGATAGACCAATGGAGAAATGTCAGCCTTCTCGTTGGCTGGCGTGGGTAGGGAGGTGGTAGCTGTGCGTTTCGCACAGTGGTGAATCTCTTCACCGTCCGTGCTCCGTGCTGGGTCTAACGCCTTGAGTCTTCGCGGCAAAGGATGCGCGCGCATCTCGTACCCGATGTGGTGAGAACAATGCGAGATAGAAGAAAGAAAAAGAAAAAATAATAATTGTCGCCTACTGGCGTGCGACAAAGAGAATGCATCAAAAGATTCCGAGAATGATAAAACTGTCGAAGACATCGAGGATAATGAAAATTCTTCTCCATTTGGCAGCAATTCTGAAAGCAAATGGTGCCAAAAAGGGAAAGTTGTAGTCAATGAAAAAAAAAAAAAAAGAAAACCCAGGTAAGATAATGGAATGTTTGACAAAAAAAAATAATTTTTTTATGATATACAATATTTTATTGATTTATATTTTCTTATTTACAGATAGTAAATTAACCAGAAAGAGGGCGAGGCAAGAAGATATTTTTTTAAGAATGCATAACGAAAGAGAGGACAATAAACGGGCGAGGCATGAGGAGAAGATGCAGAACCAAATGCAGAGACAGCAGGCAATGATGAACATTTTGCGTGAGTTAATTCAGAGTGTTCAAAAGAAAACTCAGCATCGCGAAAGTTCAGTTTAATATTAATTGCGATTAATCAGTCGAATTATATTATAGAAAAATGAGTTGAATAAAAATAATTTCAGATAGGGTATAAGAATAATTATAAAATAAATTTTTTAAACTAATAAAGCACAAGTATTTTATTTATTCACATTTTTTAATTCTACATACAATTGTACTTATATTACCTGTTGTTCTGAAATAATTCTGCGCACATTTCATTTCGTTTTCTTTCTCCATCTCTTTTTTTAACATTATTAGTAACATTATTATGAGGAAGACCGTGATCCTCTTCATCATTATTTTCATGCTCCAACTCTTCACCATCCCATTCATCAGCATTTATAATGCATAAGTTGTGTAAGACGCAACAAGCTATAACAAATTTACAGACTTTTTCCACTGACAAGAATTTTGTTCTCTGTAACTGTCTAAAACGTCCTTTCAACAAACAAAATGCATTTTCAATTTTTACTCTACACTGTGACAGTTTGAAGTTAAAATGTTTTTCTTCGCGAGACAAATTTCCATAATCCTCGTACGGTGTTAACAGCCATTTTTGCACAGGATATGCACTATCTCCTATTAAATGCCAATCATCTCCACAGATTGCTGGCAGTTCTTGACTAATGAAAGACATTTTAAAAATGCGCGAATCGTGCATTTTGCTTGGTGTTCCCGTGAAGACATCTAAGAACTTTTTCTTAACATCGCAAATTCCCTGAAGAGTTATCGACGTTTGACCATGCCTATTTACGTAAGTGCTCCTAATTTTGTGAGCTGGAATTCGTATTGGTATATAGGTTCCATCAACTGCACCAATTATTCCCGGAAAACCTCCTATCTGTAAATATATATATAGGATAAACATTTAAGAGCTCTTATATAATAAATTTTTACGTTTTACATAAAGGGGAATTAAATAAGTAGAGCATTTACCTTTTCAAATTCGGTGGCAATCGTTCTTTTTTCGTCTTCGCTTCTTGGAAATTTTATAACGGTTGGTGAAATATCAAACAAAAAATCAATCATTATATTACATGTTTTATGGCATGTGGATTCTGCAATGTTGAATCTAGATGCTACATCCCTAATAACGCATTTGTTTCCTGTAAACCTACAAAACATAACATAAAATACATATTCATATTTTTATATTGTATCTTACGCTTATTTTTATAATTTTTTTTTAATTCAACCATATAAAAATATATTATATGTTATATTAATTATTAATATTAATTTATTATATTACATTATATATATACCATAAAAATAGAAGAACTTGTGTTTCAGTTGAAGTACAAGGTAATCCGTGCTCATTTTTGCTTCTAAAATCAGATTTTTCATACATATCTTTAATTTTTTCATACATTGGCTTCGATACTCGGAAGTTTCTTCGGAACTGAAAAATATTTTAAATTATCAACATTAAGAATTTGTATGAAAATTGCATGTATCTTTTTATATAATTACCTGTTCATCGTTGTAGTTATTTACTGTTTCTATATAATCGTTGACTTTCGAACATTCAATTTTTCCTTGCAAATAATTCATTGATTCTCTCATAATTTCTTCACCACTATCACTTGAACTTTCAGAACTTTCTTCATTATTTATACTTTCGAGCAAAGCAATAAACCACATGATTTCATCCATGGCAATTCAACTAGATGGAAGATTTCAAATCAGTTTAGAATTTTTACCAGAATTTCTACCAGAGTAGAATTTTTATTTCGAATACGCACGATGCACTGCTTTGGAGCAGAGTAGGTATAAACGAATACAACTTTTGCTCTGCACCAGCGCAGTGTTTTCAAACCGAACGCGAAAAACGAACCGCTCCGGGGCAGAGTACTCAAATCGAACATTCGACTCTGGTTCGGAGCACTCTCGGAGTACTGCGGTGCAGATAACCGAATACGCTATAACATTCAACCCATCCTAAGGCAAACCCGTCCTGACCGTTCTCGACCGAACCTGACCGTACCTAACTGACTAGACTATACCTGCCGAAGCTACCTGAAGTCACAATGGACAAACCTGATGTCCTCCCCCCCCTCTCTCTTACTGTACCGTACCACTCATCACTTCCAAAGAGACGGGTTCAGGGGATGATGGTCGCCTCGTCCACGGATGATCCGTAACCTGCGCATTATATAAATACGCGAGCTTATTGCTTACAGGTACCGACTTAAAACATATACGCTAGCAACCGAGGTTCTCTCTCATCCATCACTCACATATTTTCCGTTCAGTAAAAGTGACCGAAAACCAACCTTTACACACACACACACACACACACACACACACACACACACACACACACACACACACACACACACACACACAAGTATCTAATTAGCATTGTATTTTTATAGGAAAATAAATGTTTTATTCTACTTGTTAATATTAAATTGAGGATTGTTTTATTATTCTACCCTTAAATTGACCCTGGCTCGACTGAAGCGTTCGCTGGGTTGAATAAGGGGCCTAACCCCAATAAAACCTACCATTACCATACATCTTCTCCGTGATCAACAACGCACCTTTCGACGAAGACGTCCTCTAGAGCGATCAGCCACGCAGTAGTCCAGCCAGCAGCCTTCAGCCCAACATCATCATCACTATCTTTTCGCACCAGGTGCAGTAGACAAGGGGAACTCCGCACGCTGCTCCAGGCTGGGGTTCCCCTCTTCTCTATACTTTACCTCTTTACAAAAGTAGTGGGTCAGTGCACGCTGCTCCAGGCTGCTGACTCCACTCTTTTGTTTCGCTCAGTTTTTTACTTGCAAATATTTTTCGTTTTCAATGGTTTTTTCTACGCTGCTTGAATTTCGTTGCTAGGTCTCTGCGTACGCTGCTCCAGGCTGCGGGGACCTAGCGCGAGCCTCCTTCAGGCAAGTCACACTACGTGGCCTTTTTCAATTTCGCATTGCTAATTCTGACCTTAAGCGCGATGTTTAAATTCTAATGTTTATCCGTGTATTAACTTTAAATCCGGAACTTTGCTTATTAAATCTCTCACAGGAAGGGAACTAAAATGTAGCAGTCCGAGTTGATTACTCAATAAATAAATACAAATGCGGAACTCGGTTAGGGCCGTGAGAGACGGTTTTCATTTATTAAATTCATAAACTAAAGAGCGTTGTCCGATTTTATCAGATTGTTATTTTCTCTGAGTTAGTATCTTTCAAATTATTCATTTAATTTCAATTATTTCGTTTAACATCCATCGCCGTTCGCCACTCGGTTCGCGACGAGCATTTATTAGTTTATAACGAGTCTTTTCTTAAATTATTAGTTTATATCGAGTCATTCCGCGGCCGAGTGACGATGGGTTTTTGATTTTGTATTTTTCTACATTCTTTTCTCATGTATAAATTGTTATTTGTTAATTAAGTAAATTGCGTATTTGCTTCCCTCCCTCGACAACTCACGACTCTTGATAACTAATAATAATAATTTGGTAAGCAGCCTATGAGAGTGCGTAAGGCTTGACCATTGTTTCTTATCTATTAAATTGAATTTATTTTCAACATTAAAAGTTTATGAGAGTAAGGCTAACTTTTAAACTACACTAAACACATTTCATTTCTAATAACGCATAACCTATAACTCTTATAATATTCACACACTATATTTGTCTTTACATAACGCATATTTCTCATAACAAGTTTATTATTAAATTTTATTTCATTATTTCTTCAAAAATGTGAAAAAATTACCAACTTGTCTTTATCTCTTTATATCCCAACTTTGTTCAAAAGTTCACTAAAGTTTCACGAACACATTTTCTCCTACTTTCCTACTTTCACTCCCAAACTAGTTATAAGATAAAAATCTGGAAAAAAATTTCCAAGTACCCTCTCAAAACATTATTCTCAAATTTATT
>CAJFCO010017708.1:4658-23350 GCA_904066015.1 Synergus gifuensis | reverse complement strand
AAAAATCGCAGTTTGAAGTGGCCTGTCAAAACAAAAACATTAATGGCAGCCATATTTTTTTTAAAGTGCGAATGGCACGCTGCTCTCGGGAATTTCTGTACTATATGTAAGTGTGATTTTGTACATGTATGTGTACGAACTTCTGGCAACAGAAAAGTGCACGTTTTTCGTGAAGTACATGCATTACAGTTTGGTCTCCTTATGTCTATACTCCATGCATATAAGATAAAAGTGCATTCATTTTGTGTTCCACATATGTTCATAACAATCTGGAGAACAAGTTTTACATACGGCACGGTATTCCCAACTGATGAATTTGTGGTAAAAACAAAAAATCGAAGATCTCAAAATTTTACTTTTACGACACGAAAAAACACTTTTACGGTCATTAAAAACGTATCATAGCATAGGCGCGTGTCAAACTTCGTAGTAACCTAGATGGCCACTAGTGCCACTTACGTTAATTTTTTCAGATTTTTCCTGGCACATGGATTCAGGTAACGCTTATTTCAAATTTTTCCCGTTGTCACGAATTGCCCCGGTCTCCCCTACCCTAAGCTCTCGAGATGGTGGTCCCACATTTTTTCCACGGTATACTCATTCGTCAAAAAACACTTTTGCATCAACAATAAATAAAATATGTAAATGAAATTTTTAATATTTTTAATGTTCACTTTTGCAGAACATGAAAGCGTAATATAGATTGGTACAATTAATAGAATATTTTACTGGTAGAATAACAATTTTTTGAGACAAAAAAAAAATGCGCAAAAAAATTATTCGGTTGGCTCAACAAAAATTCAATTTTTCTTTACCGAAAAGTTTCTGTTCGGTAATTCCTGAATTACAAATTTTTTTCGTATAAATGTACGGTGCTGAAGTTCGAAAAAAGTCCCAAGTTGGATTCCAGCCAAAACACTTGAATCAGTGGTGGAGCAGTACAGAACCAGTACCTCGCCAACGGTCAGCAAAACTTCCCAAGTCGGCTTCTAGCCAGCACTTGGATTCAGTATTCGGGCAGCAGCATTTGAACTTAGTCTGGATCAGTACTTAACCAGTACTGAAGGGGGGGGGGGTTATTTCATTCATGTACGTAATTTTTTGAAATACGTTAAATTTCCATTACAGTTACAAAAATACATTTTTGTAAATATTGGTGATATATTTATGAATATTCACTATTCAATATTTTTAATATTTTGTAAATATTGATTATATGTATATTTATGGATATTCATACGTAGAAGTCTTTACCTGCAAAAAATGTAATATTCAAATACACTCGAACTTGGATTGCTGTCCCACTTTAGTTGGTCAGTGGACGGACACATATCAACACTGAAAAAAATTTGGTAGAGATACTGCACTATACCTCTAGTGCTCCTGCGTCACCACAATAAAGGGCGATTGCAGCGCCATTTTATGTTAGCAGCTGTACTTTTTTCTGGAGTAACTTCTCTCTCTCTGCCGGAAGGAGCGCTGTATTCCTTCGACTACTGTCAGCTGCTCTATCAAAAAGGAACACTGCTGTCCCACAATGGGAACGCAGCGTGCCCAAATGTAAGTCGCGCAACTCTTCTCGCATTTAACGCAACATCTCTACCACATGGGACAGCATCTGCACCAAATTTTTTTCAGTGAAGGGAGCGTGCAGGTCGAAAGTCAGCGGCGTATGTACCAGTGTTCCCTTTGTGAACTAGAGCTAACTGACTTAGCGGGTACTGTCCACTTGTGACTACGCTATTGCCGAGACGAGCACTGTCGATCTCGCGGCACTTCTCTTCTCGATTCCTCATCTCACCTCCCCTCATCTATGTTTGGGACCAACCCAACTTTTTCAGAAGGACAGAAATTCAGGGGACTCATATCCAAGTTCAAGTGTACATACTAAATTTCCATTAATTTCAAGTCCCATACCTTATTATTTCTCGAAAACAAAAATTACGTACAATAAATGGGGGGGAAGTGTAGAAATATTTTGTTACGGCCATAATGATAACGGGGGGGGGGCACCCAAAAAGTTTCTAAGTTCGCTTTATCCAACGATGTCTTACCATTGTATCCAGTTACAATATGTAATCGTAATTCAAAGTTTTGTGCTCGTTTAAAAAAAGTACATTTATCGTTTTTCGAATTAAAAGTATGTAAACTGAACTATTTTAGAATTGAGTTTAAAAGTAGAAATATTTTTTGAAGAATAATTACTTGCTAAAAATTATTCTCATGGAATTACATACATGTGAGGGACCAACAAGTAGTTTTTACTTTTTCTAACTATGAAGTAATGTTTTGATCATTTCCGCAAAAATATATTTTGAAGCTTCGAATGAAAGCATGATATAGGGAAAAAAGGGTTGGTGTTCTAGAAGTACTTCCTTTAAAAAAAATTATTTTTTTTTATTTATCCTTTAGAGTCCATTAGTAGGTGAAATTAAACAATGACGCGAATACAACTAATTGGTATTTATTCAATTACTATAAATACAAATATAAATGTTTACAATGTTACACGTACACCTAAAGCGCTCGTCCGTGTAGAGAGAGAGGGAGTGTATTATCCGTATGAATCATACTCCCTCTCTCTTCTTCTTTAGGTGTATGTGTAACTCTGCGTATCAAATCTGAACAGACTGGGCAGAGATTTGACCGGTGTCGCAGGTTCAATACCGAATGAAGATAGCTGGGACCGATGGGTCAAGAGTACTTAAAATTAGTCGATGACGAACATACGCTTTCTCGAAAACCTTTGGATTTCGTTTTATTAGGGTTTATTATAAAAAAGGAAGGTCTGGTGCGATAGCACCAGCCTTTACGGTTATTGTGTTTGGAGAAAGTGTAAAACTTCTACCAAAAACGTGCAGAGAAAACGCTCGCCACATCACCCCTTTGCTAGTGATAACGCAACGGTAAATAAAAATAAATTTACAATATTATTAAGATAAATACGTGAAAAGTATACGTAATCGCAATATTCACAGGATTGGTTCTTGAATTTTTTTCAGAACCTCCTTAGTACCCTCTATAACATATTTTAAACACCATAATCAGTAAAAAATTTTTTTAAATTGAAATACTTGGGGTAAATTTATCTTATAGGAGTAGCCACTTGCCGCCGCAATATGGATCACATCTGAGCAGGGGCTCTCAGACAATGCTTATCCTACTATGGCCTTTAGCAAAACTTAAAACATTGTATTAAATAAAATGTAATGAACAGAATTTTAGAAAATTTTTCAATTGAAGAAAATAAGCTATTGTTTATGAAAATTAAATAAAATTATGATTTTTTTGTAAGATTAGAGAAAAAATGTGAAAATTACTATTAGACAGATAATTAATTTTGACTCAAACTATATTTCTTTTGAGTTGACAGTTGAATTTTTGAACTTAAAGAGGAAATAAACAAAAAAGAAACAGAAAGGACAATCGTTTCTAAAGATCGAAGAAAAAAATCGATCCAACCGATTAATCGAAACGCAAAAAGATCGATTTTTAATCAATTAATTAGTAAAGTAAAAAAGATATCGATCTTCGTAGAATCGAATCGAGATTGCTCATCCCTAATAGTCAAAAGAGGATTTGGAGGGTTAAGCAGGGCTAAAGGAGGCTTTAGTTTAAAGATCGATAACTTGTTGTATAATAATAATTACCAGGGGTACAGCTTACTCCTGGGGGTACGAGGTGATCTTTGAGTTTCGTTTATTTTTTAACATTTCTTTGCATTTCTCGCGAGAGAAATATGGATTCTATACGCGTATAATATCGAAATATACATTAGGGTGATTCAAAAATGCGTGACAAAAATTTTTTTGATGCTAGAGAGACTCGATTCCCCCAATTTGATTCGAAATCCGAAAAAAGAAAGGTCATATTTCTTTTTTTTAATTTTGATTTTAACACGTGCCGGTTTTGACTTGAAGTTTCCCATGTAAATTGCATGGACAAAAATCACTTTTTGGAGTTTTTGAAATAATTTTTCAGGGTTTCGAAAAATGTTACGGGAGATTATAGAGGCTTGTTGAGGACTATCCAACAAAGAACTTCATGTACTACACATATATGGGTTTGACACCCCTAACATACTCCGACAGTGCCTTGAAAACTACCCTTAAAACCAAAAATGTCAATTTTTCATAAAACCGTCCTTCTGTGCGCTTTATTCTGGTTTTTTTGTATATAAAAATTATTTTTATTAGTCTAGTGGAATATTTATCAACATTGGTTAATTAATTTTTAATTATTTAAAAAAATTCCATTTGTTTAAATAATTTATTTTTCAAAAATACGTTCTTCTTTATAAAAATTACTACTATTGGTCCAATGGAATATTGTTTAACAATGTTTAATTAATTTTCAATTATTTAAACAAATTGAATTTGTTTAAATAATTTTTTTTACGAAAATTATTTTTTTCTTGTTAAATATTATCATTGATTTAATGGAATATTTATTAACATTGAAAAATTAGTTTTTATTTGTTTAAATAAATTACCATTTGTTTAAAAAATGGTTTTTCCAAAAATTCGAGGAATTCTAAATTTTTATCGATACGTAACACAAAGTTTTCAAATATTTTCCAATTTTGTTTCTCTCCGTTTGCAAACGAGGAGGATAGTTATAAAATTATACAAAGGTCGAAGGATTTCTGCTAATTTTATTGTAAACCTCAGGTATACTCGAAAGTGTGGAAAATGTCTCTTAGGAGAAATATTTTTTGAAAAGAGAGAACTTCTTTGTAATTCGATGAAATCCCATAAATAAATTATATTATAATTGTTTTTTATCTTAGATATTAAAATAATAATTCAGTGTTTACACAATTATAAAATATTTGAAAATAAAATGACATCATGTAACGATAATAAACTGCAAGTTGTTTGAATTTTTTGAAAAAGCATGTTTTAAAGAAATGGAATTTATTTAAACAAATGAAAACAAATTTGTTAATGTTAATAAATATTCCATTAAATCAATTGTAATAATATTTAATAAGAAAAAAAGAATTTTCGGAAAAAAAATTATTTAAACAAATTAAATTTTTTTGAATAATTGAAAATTAATTAAACATTGTTAATAAATATTTCATTAGACCAATAGTAGTAATTTTTATAAAGACAAACGTATTTTTCAAAAAAAAAATTATTTAAAGAAATGGAATTTGTTTAAATAATTAAAAATTGATTATCCAATGTTGATAAATTTTCCACTAGACTAATATAAATAATTTTTATTAAAAAAAAACGAGAATAAAGCGCACAGAAGGCCGGTTTTATGAAAAATTGACATTTTTGGTTTTAAGGGTAGTTTTTAAGGCACCGTCGGAGTGTGTTAGGGGTATCAAACCCATATGTGAGGTACATAGTTGGATAGTCCTCAACAAGCCTCTATAATCTCCCGTAACATTTTTCGAAACCCTGAAAAATTATTCCAAAAACTCCAAAAAGTGATTTTTTCCCATGCAATTTACATGAGAAACTACAAGTCAAAACCGACTCGTGTTAAAATAAAAATTTAAAAAAAAAATATGACCTTTTTTTTCGGATTTCGAATAAAATTGGGGGGATCGAGACTCTCTAGAAAAAAAAGTTTTTTGAACCACCTTAATATACCTACTCGTTTAATATCAATTTGTGTTTATAAGTTCTAATCTGAACGTAGTTGCATGCATTGAACGGGGTACGCGATTGTCATTTAGGGGTACTTTTTTTAAAATCTTGACTACCTCTGCTTTAGTTAGAATCATTCAGGGCTAAAATTGTATAGTCATAATCAATTTAATGTAGATATTATCAGAATTCAAATCCACAGTTGAGTTATAAATTTTTTCTAATTAATTTAAAAAGCTCTCTTATAAATGAATACCGTTATAATCATTATTAAAGCTATGCATAATAATTCTTGTTATCTTGTATAATTCGAAATAATTCAAAATATAATTATTTATTTTTAAATTTCATCTCTTTCTTTAGCAATAAAATTAATAATATTCTACGATGCTTAATGAAAACATTTCTATATAAACTTTAAAATTAATACAGCTCTAGTTTATATTTGGAATCCGGACAATCGAAATGAATTCGGTCTATTCGCATCAATCCAAAATATTCAGAAAAATTTTGATAAATTATGACTCATTCGGATTCATTCTGATTACAAGTTCGGATTGATTTTGAATGGGTCTTTTAGATTGATTCGGATTGAAAATGTCCTTCGACTTAGATCGAAATTAAACTGTTTGAATCGGAGAAAAATTTCGGAAATATTCGTAAAATTTCGGATTGGTTCGAAATGAATTTCCATACGCTATTGTATATGAGTTTAATTAATTGTTGAGGTTCGATTCAATGAAAAAGGAAAAGGGTTATTATGAGAGTTGAAATAATCCTTGGAAAATCAGGTTCTAACAAAATGTGAATTTTCAAGTAGAAAGTTATTCGCTGTAGAAATTTTATTATATGCAATTTAAATCAAGTCCAAGCTAAAATATTTATTTTTCAGATGAAAACTTCTACAACATGAAGAAACGCACTGAAAACAGTAAAGAAGACCGTGCGAAAAACAATCGCAAAATCCCAAAAATCAACGTTTCAAAACCAATCGAGGACAAAAAAGAGGAAATAAAATTAGGGGACGATGAGGACCAAAACCAAGGGTTTTCAACATGGTTACGTTCAGAAGATGGAGTAGAAATGATGCGACTTTTTGTAATTGCAAATTCTCTTCTAGTTGTTGTAACAATGGCATGGCCGAGTATGCAACAAACTTTTTCAATTATCCGAGATATTATTATGGGTGAAGATGAATAAAATATTTGTTAACTATTTATTATAACAAAAATATAAATTAAGAAGCCACAATTTTAAGAAAAATTAAACAATAAGGGAGTGCAGAAAAACTACTTTTGAATAAAGAGATTACCTGTAATTAAAAAATGCTAGCCTTCATTTTCCGGGGGGTCTTTCTCGTCGGTGTTCTTTTCTGGTACAGCACCAATGTCTGGAAACTGATCGACAGTTATTTCAGAGATCAATTTCAGAATTACCTTCACGAGGAATTCAAAAAAAATCCAAGAATGCATTCTGATATAAATTCCTACGCTGTTAAAAATGCTGAAAAGAAGGGAATCGATCTTTCCAACGGAAGGACACCATCAATTCCTGCAGCGCCAGAGAAGGCACGGAAAGTGGAAAAGTCTCTCGAAACTGGGACGACTGTCGATCTCTTAGCAACAGCCGCTTCGTTCTTGGAAAGTATGGAAGCAAAAGAGACTGGATCTGGAGAAAACGGGGTCAAAGTATCGGTCGATAAAAATACATTTCAGAAATCTGTAGAGCCTTTAAAGGTGTCATCCGTGCGAAAAGAGAAACCTAAATCAATCGGAAGCGACGAATTTGAGGGGCGATTTGCGGTTAAGGGAAAAAAAGGAAAAGAAAAACAAGAGAAGGAAAAGAAAGTCATAGACAATAAAAGGAAAGAAACAAATGATGTTTCACACGATCAAAGAGAGAAATGTTTCAAGAAGATCATTGAGTCTATTGGAAAAAAACCTGAACAATCAAAAAAGCGGAAAGTCAAGACAATCACTTTGACAAAAGCTGACTTCAAGTCTATAAAGAGGCAGGATGATGATTTTTCAGAATTTAATCTGGATGACGAGACCGTTAATAAGCCGAGTGAGGGTATTTTGGTTTCAAAACTACCCTTCAAGCCTAGAGCTGACATAGGCGAGTTAGAAACCGTCACTGCCGATGAATTTTGTCCACTTACCTTGAATGATGAAGCATCGTGTGGAATACCTAGCAAGTGGCCTTGAAACCTTCATCGCGAATAACTATCTCTCTAAGTCTCTAAGAGTTTATGGCGTTTTTTTTTAAACTGCTCATGAAGTGAGATGACTTTTCAGATTTAAATCTAAACGATTCGATTTTGTGGATTGATGGGAGATTGAAAGCCTCAGAAGAAGTAGAAGAGATAACTGTCTATTTGAATATTTATGCTGTTGAAAGTCTAATTTATGAAAAATAATTTTTTTCGCAATAAATCTTAGTGTTACATATTTTTTGATCCCATATTGGATTTATAATCTTTAACAGTCTTCATTATTTAACATTATGTAATCATTATTAATTCATCAATATTTTTATCAATTAAAGTCTTTTGAAATCTGTATATATATATATATATATATATATATATATATATATATAGCATGTGTTCTCAACAGTTTCCTTATAAGAAATCTCTATTCGATAATTCTCGTTTTGTATCGCGAGTTATCGCAAGTTTATGAATGTGTGGCTCATACGCGTGTGTAGCGGCCATTTTCATTCTATGACTTATTTGCTTGTGTTCGTTAGAAGCGTAACGACGTAACGCTGTGTGATTTGCTTGGTTTAGTTAGTCCAGTGTCAAACCAGATCGCAAATTGGTGGATCTTACAGAAAGAAAAGAAATAGAAAAAAAAGAAGCGTACAGTAAAATGCAGAAATGTCTTCCCCCATGAAGTTGGCTGATAACTTGATTCCGCAGCCGAATCAAGTTATCAGCCAACTTCATGGGGGAAGGCATTCCTGCATTCTACTACACAACGTGATATACGTGAGGAATGAGGCGTAAAATCATAGAAGAGTGTTCGTTTGTAGTGAATGTACGTGAGGCTGTAGTATGCTGTAGTGGTCAGGCACTCAGGACATGTGAAGCGAAGAACATATGTTACGAGTGTTAGTAAGTGTTCGTGAGGACATGCGCGATTTGGTGTATATAAGTTTGGATTTCTTTGATAAGAAATCCCTTTTTTAAAAATTATCACAAGATTTCGAAAATATCAAGATATTTTTACGTGGTTTTAATAATTTCAAGGGATGTTAAATGATTTCAAAAGATTTTAAAGCATTTTGAAAGTTTTAACAAAATGTCATGATATTTAAATAGAATTTAAAAAAATTTAAGAATTTTAAAGTAATTTAAAAATATTTTAAATATTTCAAGGAATTATAAATGATATTAAAGAATTTCAAGTGATTAAACGGGATTCAAAAGACTTAAAAGTTATAAAATGAGTTTCAAAAAATATCAAGCATTAAAGATATTTTTAATTATAATGAATTCAAGCCATTTTAAGTGAATTTAATGTATTTAAAATAGTCTCAAGAGATTCAGCCGGATTTAAAAAGACGTTAAAGGATTTTAAGTAATTTCAATTTAATTAAGAATCCAAAAAATGTTTAGGACTTTCAAGTAATTTAATAATATTTTAAATATTAAAATTTAATTAATTTTTTTATATTTGTAATTTATATATTTTTTAAATTTCATTAAATTAAATTTAAATTAAATTAAATTACAGCTTTGAATGCAAAAGTAAACTTATATACTTAAGGTTCTATAGAACTTAAGAAGCACATTCTCTTCAGGGCACACACGCTTCGCGCTCGATATTTGATTTAAACCTCGCGCTTCGCGCTAGGCTCTGTTTAACAATATTTTTGACGATTAAAACGAAAACTACTCATCCTATTGGAAAATGGCCAAGGGAGAACTTGCAGATCTTTTTAAGACCAATAACTATGTTCCTTATCATTTTCTCTGCATCTCGCGTTATTTGGCTCAAAATTTGAATTTTCGATTTTTTAAGGTAATTAAAAAAGTTGTTATCCCTATACTATATAGGGCGTTCAAAAAGAAACATTTTTCATCTTTAAAATTTTTTCATATCGTGCGTTGTTTCGCTTCTAATTTAAGTTTTCTTTCATTTTTTTTGGATTTTCAAAATGTTATGTCTTTCAATTTTTTTTCTATCCAAAAGTCATTAGGAAAAATTGTTCGACTTTTTGAATACTACGTACATCTGCCCATATAGAATTTGTAAATTAAAAAAAAAGTGGTTTCAAAAATTTTCAAAATGCTCCAACTTTTTGAATTTTTATTCAAAATGGCTGGCCAACGAACTTGACCTTCATTTTAGGACACTAAAAGAAGGCCAATCCAATCAGTCAATTCTTTCGAAAGTTATCGTGCCCACAATCTAAATATCTACAGTCAGACAGACAGACACATTCGTAAAAACATGTTTTTCAGGTTCAGGGGGTCTCCGAAAGAAAATTATTGTTAAACATTTTTTTATAAGACCAATAATAAATAAATAAGATAATTTTTTTAATCATCTTTAAAATGATTTATTTGAATCTATTATGCAGTGAACAGAGTAGAGCGAAGAGCGCGAGGTTTAAGTAATTTTTAATCAAATACAAAGCGCGAAGCGCGAGTGTACTGATGATAATTTGTTACTTAAGGTTGATTGAACTTTAAGTAAATAAATTTTGTAATTGGCACATGTAGAATATACATCAGGTGTGAAGCGCGACAACCGAATCATGCGCCATATTTAAGCGCGTTCATACTTGCGAGCGAAGCGCCCGATGAGAATGTGCCCGCGATGCGGACCGATTTTTTTTAACACGAACTTCAAAATTTCAAGTACGTGTTAGCCACGGTTTATTGTATTATTATAAGTAAATTTTTAACAGAAAGTTTCGTAACTCTTAGGAAATAAATTCATAATTTTAATATGTTTAATTAATATATTTACAATCATGAGATAGAAAGTAATTGCAACATTTTCTCTGAATCATTTTTGCAGTGTATATAATAAAATATTCTCTTGATTATATTATCACATGCCCTTAGTGCTTACAATTTTAGAAAGCTTAATTTATAAATATATAAAATTAAGAGGGGAAATAGGTTATCAGTTGCACAGAAAAAAATCTGCCCGCTTCGCGGGCACATTCTCATCACGCGCTTCGCGCAGAGCTCGCTTCGCTCGCAAAAATGAGCGCGGCTATGGCGCGCGGGGAGTCGAATATAGCTCGATCGTCGCGCTTCGCGCTCCGAAATATATACACGTCGCGCTCCGTGTTGCGCGCTTCGCGCACTTGTGCCCTTCGTGAAGCTTGCGCTTTACAGGACACTTAAACCTATATTTTTTTTTAAATTTAATTAAATTATATATTTTTTATATGTAATTTATATTTTTACATTTTAATTAATTTTTTTATATTTGTAATTTATATTTTTATATATTTTTTAAAATTTAATTAAATTAAATTTAAATTAAATTAAATTTCAACTTTGAATGAAAAAGTTAACTAATTTACTTAAGGTTCTGTCGACCTTAAGGAGCACATTCTCATCAGGGAACACGCGCTTCGCGCTCGATATTTGATTTAAACCTCGCGCTTCGCGCTCGGCTCTGTTTAACAATATTTTTCACGATTAAAACGAAAACTACTCATTCTATTGAAAAATGGGCAAATGAGAACTTGTAGATCTTTTTAAGACCAATAATTATGTTTTTTATCATTTTCTCTGCATCTCGTGTTATTTGGCTCAAAATTTGAATTTTCGATTTTTTAAGGAAATTCAAAAAGTTTTATATGCCAATCCTATATAGCGTTTAAAAAGAAACATTTTTCATCTTTAGACTTTTTTTCATATCGTGCGTTGTTTGGCTTCTAATTTCAGTTTTCTTTCATTTTTTTGGGTTTTCAAAATGTTATGTCATTCAATTTTTTTTATCCAAAAAAGCCATGAAGAAAAATTGTTCGACTTTTTGAGTACTACGAACATACGTCATTAGAATTTTCATATTAAAAGAAAAAGTGGTTTCAAAATTTTTCAAAATGTTCCAACTTTTTGAATTTTTATCCAAAATGGCTGGCCAACGAACTTGACCTTCATTTTCGGACACTAAAACGAGGGGCAATTCACTCTCGAATATATTCTTTACAAATTACATATATGAAATATATTCAAAGTATTTCATCTGTTATTTGTACGGAAATTAGTAAATAGTAATTTTCGGGCTTGAAAATAGTGTAAATAAGATAACGCTAAAACTCGTCCCTATTTCACATTATTTCACAGAGTATTTCAGCGCTAGCGCCAACTAGCCCCTGAATTACTCGATTACAGCAGTTTATTCGGAGGTACTGCATCCTACTAGTTTCTACTTCATCCTTATTTTGACGTTATACGATGACTCGTGCTCGAACTCGTGATCTCGTGATCACTGCTCGTGTCGAGGCTATCGATGAGTTTCTTAATATTAAATCTGTAAATTATTAATAAATATATATATTATATTAGATATTAATAATTATATAGAAAGATTATAATTATATTAAAAATAATTAATAATTACACAAGCAAATTGTAATTATACTGTAATTAAATACAGTATTAATTAATTATATTTCATAATTAATTTCAGTGTAATTTAAACTTTCTTGTTTAATTATTAATTATTTTGAATTTAATTTTATTAATTTAATTATTAATTAATAATAATTAATTAATTATTATTTAATTAATTTAACTATTTTATTATTTATTTAATTAATTTAACTATTTGAATTTAATTTAATTTCACGTTAGCACAACCTCGAGCAGAACTACGTTTTTCTGTTTACAAATTGTGCGCATGCGCGCAGTATACATGAGTATTTTCTGCGCGTGTGTGTACGCTCCTCGATACGCTCTTTACGCGAATGTATTCGTGCCATTCAGTTATACTCGCTGGTATTCTATGCGATTCGCAACGACGAATCAAGTACTCGTCATATTCTGATGCTTTACCTCCTCAACTCGCTACGACTCGCTGCGACTCGCAGTGACTCGCATTTTAGTTTTTTGTATTAGTCTAAATTCCGACCTTATACAATGCTTTTCGAAAGAGTCTCGCTATTATTTCTGTTAATCCTGCATTATACCTTGTACTCACTCGTACTTCCTTTTTTTAATTTCTGTTAAATTTCTGAATTCGAGAGTGAATAGCCCCTCGACCAAAGGACAATCCAATCGATCAATTTTTTCGAAAGTCATCGTGCTCACAAACTAAAAAACTACACACACAAACACACACACATTCGTAAAAACATGTTTTTCGGGTTCAGGGGATCCCAAAACGTGGACATTTGACAAAAACTGGGGGGGTCAAATTTTACACAAATTTAATACCTTCTCTGATGAGAATGTAAAAAAGTGTAAAGATGTAAAGCCGCGCGCGCGCGAGACATCTAGTATGCATTGAAATGACGTAGTCTAGAAATTTCAATAAAACTAAAGGGTCTTATTGAATTTCGTCTAGTGCGTATTATCTTAGAATATAATAATTAATAATAAATAATAATAATAATAATAATAATAATAATAATAATAGAACCATCTATTTGTACCGAATAATAGACAAATTCTTTTTACATTCTCATCAGAGAAGGTATTAGATTTGTGTAAAATTTGACCCCCCCAGTTTTTGTCAAATCTCCACGTTTTGGGACCCCCTGAACCCGAAAACGTGTTTTTACGAATGTGTCTGTCTGTCTGTCTGTCTGTCTGTCTGTGTGTCTGTAGATTTTTAGTTTGTGAGCACGATAACTTTCGAAAGAATTGACCGATTGGATTGTCCCTTGGTATACTCTTTTAGTGTCCTAAAATGAAGGTCAAGTTCGGTGGCCAGCCATTTTGGATAAAAATTCCAAAAGTGGGAGCATTTTGAAAAATTTTGAAACCACTTTTTTTTTTAATCTAAAAATTCTAATGACGTACGTTCGTAGTACTCAAAAAGTCGAACAATTTTTCTTAATGACTTTTTTGGATAAAAAAAAAACATATAGGATCAAGCGTCCTGTAAAGCGCAAGCTTCACGAAGGGCACAAGCGCGCGAAGCACGCAACACGGAGCGCGAAGCGCGACGAAGGAACTATATTCGACCCCCCGCGCGCCGTAGGCGCGCTCATTTTTGTGAGCGAAGCGGGCCGCGCGCGATGAGAATGTGCCCGCGAAGCGGGCAGATTTTTTTTTTCATTTTCAGATAAAATAAGTGCCTTTTTGGAAGAAAAGTTATTTTGCTACGTTATACATTTTTCTTATGCCAAGAAAATAAGAAATCTATATATATATATATATATATATATATATATATATATATATGTAACTTTCTATATATATATATATATATATATATATATATCGAAAGTTACAGATTGTTTAGAAAAATTGTTAAAATGATGTTTATTGAATAAAAGGAAATACGTGAAAATGTTATTGCATGTATTTTATTAAATACATACTTCATTCCTATAATTCTGCGGAATAATAGTATTTTTCTCTGAATACTGCTGCTTAATATTCTGCTCGAATTTATTTTTATCGTTCGTTGTCAATGGGACCATAATGGAACATAAGGAATTGAAGAATTGAAAGATAACAGTTTTTATAATACATATAATTCACCTAGATTTTCAGAGCAGAGATATAGTTCTGTTACAAGAATTATTAATAAAAAAGATTCATGCAATCAGACTTACTCGGTAAGTAGTGCGACCAATTTTCAAGTTCACCCAATAAAAACTAACGAATTCACTTTAGGAGTGCTCCAATAATTATTTCGTTATAATATTGATCCCAACACACATATTGCGTTGTGCAAATATTACAGTCTCATCAGAGAAGGTATTAGAATTGTGTAAAATTTGACCCCCCCCCAGTTTTTGTCAAATGTCCACGTTTTGGGACCCCCTGAACCCGAAAAACATGTTTTTACGAATCTCCACCCCCCCATCCACCCCCACCCTCTCTCTCACTCTCTGTGTGTAGATTTTTAGTTTGTGAGCACAATAACTTTCGAAAGAATTGACCGATGGGATTGTCCTTTGGTATACTCTTTTAGTGTCCTAAAATGAAGGTCAAGTTCGTTGACCAGCCATTTTGGATATAAATTCAAAAAGTTGGAGCATTTTGAAAAATTTTGAAACCACTTTTTTTTTAATTAAAAAATTCTAAAGACGGATGTTTGTACTACTCAAAAATTGGAATAATTTTTCCTAATGACGTTTTTGGATGAAAAAAAATTGAAAGACTTATAACATTTTGAAAATCCAAAAAAATTAAAGAAAACTTAAATTAGAAGCCAAACATCGCACGATATGAAAAAGAGTTTAAAAATGAAAAATGCTTCTTTTTGAACGCCCTATAGGTTCGGCATAACACTTTTTGTATTTCCTTAAAAAATCGAAAGTTCAAATTTTGAGCCAAAAAACGCGAGATGCAGAGAAAATGATAAGAAACATAATTATTCGCCTTAAAAAGATCTACAAGTTATCCTTTGGCCATTTTTCAATAGGATGAGTAGTTTTCGTTTTAATCGTGAAAAATATTGTTAAACAGAGCCGAGCGCGGAGCGCGAGCTTTAAATCAAAAATCGAGCGCGAAGCGCGAGTTCCCTGATGAGAATGTGCTCCTTAAGGTCGATAGAACCTTAAGTAAATTAGTTAAATTTTGCATTCAAAGCTGTAATTTAATTTAATTTAATTAGATTTTTAAAAATATAAATTACAAATATATAAAAATAAATTAAAATATAAAAATATAAATTATGTAATTTAATTAAATTAAAAAAAAACATATATCTTTAAGCGTCCTGTAAAGCGCAAGCTTCACTAAGGGCACAAGCGCGCGAAGCGCGCAACACGGAGCGCGCGATGAGAATGTGCCCGCGAAGCGGGCAGATTTTTAAATATATGGCTTTGTAGGAAATTTCATGGCGCATCTTTTATCTTCTTACAAAAAAGTTGTATTTCTTACTGTTTCTAAAAGAAAGTGGAAAAACTCAATTTTTTGAAAAAATAAATTTAGTACATATTTTCACTTCTACTCGCTCCAAAAGACAGAGTTTTTAATATTTTAAAATGAAAATTGGAGCATTTATACTTCAAAGTGTTTTGAAGATGATATGCTCTTTAAAACTTTTTCGATTTGTTATGAAAAAAAGTTATTAATTTTTTTTCCATGCAGTATCAAAATAACGATACGCAACTTTGAAACGCTTCGTTTATCGAGGGAATTTTGAGTAAGCCAAAACTTCCAGGAGAAGAAATGTTCATTAGGGTATAAAGAAGTTTTATGAAAATTTTTACTTCAATTGAATCAATCATTAAAGAAATATGAGCATTCAAACAGCGAGCCAAATATAAACAGAGCGCGTGAGAGGTGAGAATATGACGATAGGTCATAAGCCCCCTGAACACTAATTTCAAACAGAATGCATAAATTTTTTAATTTTTTGTCCGCCATGTTTTTTCCGACATCTTGGATTTTTCGAAATTGAATATTTTGAATTTAGATTCAGATTCAGAGATGAAAATAAACACCTCAAGAACAGGGTTGAAAAAAATACAATTGTTATATTGGGTTTAGTATGAGAAACACTGCATTTTAGAGTTTTTTAAGCAAATAAATAGAGTTTATAACTTATATAACATTGCAGAAAATTCTGAAAAAATTCTGAAAAATACTATAAGGTGTACTCAATACAAAAAAAAATTGCCGTTCCAAACTGCAATATAGATTAGTGGAAAATGAATTTCTCCGTGAAAAAGCACCATCTTGTACTATTTGTTTATATACATTATTTTTATAATTAACAATGAATGACGGATAACATTTTTTTCACATTCATTTATATCCTAGAGACTTAGGAAAAACAAAAAACCCGGTACTTGTTGTTAAAAAAGTAGTTAAAACAATGTAAAACCATGGAGAAAAAGGTGGGTCACTGAACGACCCACTATGCCGCAAAGGGTTAAAAATGCATTTTGTAAAATTAAATTTTTAAGTCCTGCATTTATGTAACTGTAAAAACTGTAATTGTTAATGTAAATATTTAATAAATTAAATAATTGTTATTGGACACCATCAGGTCAATTATCATAATTACATTCTCATGAAAGAGAATGTATTAGATTTGTGTAAAATTTGACCCCACCCCGTTTTTGTCACATGTCCACGCTTTATGACCCCCTGAACCCAAAAACATGTTTCTACGAATGTGACTGTCTGTATACCTGTATGTATATTTTTACATTCTCATCAGTGAATGTATTAGATTTCTGTAAAATTTGACACCCCCATTTTTTGATAGATGTCCACGATCCACGTTTTATGAGCCCGAAATACATGTTTTTACTAATGTGTCTGTCTGTCTGTGAGCCTGTCTGTATTTTTAGTTTGTGAGTCCGATAACTTAAAATGAAAGTCAAATTCATTAGCTAGCCATTTTGGGTAAAAATTCAAAAAGTTGGATTGACGGATATTTATATTATACAAAAAGTCAAACAATTTATCCTTATGACGTTTTCCGATAATAAAAGAATTGTCACATTTATAACATTTTCAAAATTCAAAAACTGAACGAAAACTTAAAATTTAAGCCAAACAACGCACAATATGAAAAAAAGGGTAGATGTGAAAAATGTTTCTTTTTTAACGCCCTAAAGGATAGGCATAACAACTTTTTGAATTTTCTTGAAAAATCGAAAATTCAAATGTTGAGTAAAAGAACGCGAGATGCAGATAAAATGATAAGAAAGATAATTATTGGTCTTAAAAAGATCTACAAATTCTCCCTTAACCAATTTTTGATAGGATCATGAATAGTTTTCGTTTTAATCGTAGAAAATACTGTAAAAAATTTTTCAAATTAAATTTCCCCGCCAAGAAACGTTAAATATTAGAAAAGAATACAAAAAATATCGAGAGCGAAGTGCTATTATATCGAGTGCCCTGATGAGAATGCGTTCTTTAAGGTCGATAGAACCTTAAAAAAATTATTTTTTTTTACATTCAAAGCTATATTAATTAAAAAAAAATCTTATAGGCACAAGCGTCCCGAAGGGCACAAGCGCACGAAGCGCGTAATATGGAGCGCGAAGCGCGACACGTAAATACTTCTGAGCGCAAAACGCGATGACCGTAGCAGACTCAACCCCCCGCGCGCCATAGGCGCGCTCAAGGAGAAAAATGGATACTCAACGGTAGTATCTGGATATTATGACTGAGTATCTTTGCGACTTAACTGAAGCGACTTAACTTAACAAGACAGCTATCTAGATACTCAAATTTAGTATCTGCATATTATCAAAGAGAGATACTCAAAATGAGTATCCAAGATTTAAGCGTGAGTATCTTAGATACTAAATACGTATATCCCATGGTTTTACAGTACAGTATCTGAAATACTATACCTGAGTATCAGTGATATTCAATTTTTTTTTAATTTTTCATGAAAATTAATTAATTAAAAAATTTTATTATGACGATTAAGTTTAAGATCTTTAAAAGTTAAAGATTACATAGTATTTGATTTAATAAATATGTAATTATGTAATGTATTTTTTCCTCAAACCAGGACAAATCCGCTAGTTTGACTGTACTAAATATATGAGCATATCCACGAAAAGTGTCATTTTCTCTCAAAAAAAAGTTAAAAAATAAATCTTAAAGCACACTTTTCAAACTTTTTTCCTACATTATACACACATATAGAAACTCAATTTTTAGGGTGGTAAATAACTTTGCGCATGCGCGCAGTTTGCACAAAATATTGAAACAAATAAGTCCATAAATTTAATTGAATTAATAATTTTTTTGAAATTGTAGGTGAAATAGGATTTTTTTTCCTTCTTAAATGTTCAGGATACTTTTCAGTAGTGTGTAAATTACTCTATTCTTGATTACAAATATATAAAGAGTATCTGAAACTAAATAATGCGGACTTTTCTTAAAAAATTCGTAATTTTATTCCTAAATTTTTAGTTATAATACTCTATCTTATATTTTAAATCGAAGTCAGTTAT
>CAJFCO010017707.1:20367-36925 GCA_904066015.1 Synergus gifuensis | reverse complement strand
TATCCGATTGCGAAAGAAAGTCAGTGACCCGATGTGTTGGTGCTAAAGGGGTGACTTCAAAGGTCTATAACTTCGAGAGTTTTACTCCGATTTACTTGAAATTTTGACACAACATTTCTGACATGTTATACTACAAGAAAATGCAATAAGTTAAAAATCAATTTTTTGAATGTGCAAAACCCGCACCCCCCCTTAAGCGGTCTGATGGACCGGGTCGGGGATAACTGCGTGACCCAGAGCCGTGCCAGACTGGGCTCGGGTTACTTATTTCAACGCTCGAGGCGCCACCGCAGCATTATTTTGGAAAATACAATTTCTCATTCTTGAAAACATTTTAAGTCAATTTTCATTGTGACAACGCTGATGGAGGTTATATTTTCATTTAAATTGAAATAATTGACAAAAGAATGCCTAAAAAGAGCACACTACGAGTTCGGAAACACCGAGCGATTCCACCCGACCTACGAAATCTAAATCAAGGTAAGTTAATCATTCAGTGTCTATAATATTTATGGTGGGTCGAAAATTAACCTCAAAATTAAAATATGTTTTTTTAATTAAAAAGAAATGAAAATATTTTTAATATCATTGCAGGTGATCTTAATATTGACACAGAGGTAGGAATAGAAAATCCTAATGTTGACGAACGTGAAGATACCAATTTTGATGATATTTTTTGACAATTTTCGGTAACGCGAACGATTGGAGCGGCCATCGCAGGGAAAGGAAGCACTAGCGAAAAAGTTTGTTTATCTTATTGTTAGTTTTAATGTTCTTAAAAAAGTTCTAATAAATTCATATTTAAATTAATTAGTATTTGCATTTTTACAATATATTAATAAGAAATGTGACATTAACAGGGCACAGGTTTGGCCTCGGATAGGGCACTGACCAGGCATCGATCGGGCTATTGAGATCGGCCCCGATTTGGCCAGATCTGGACCGGATCAGGCTCATGGTAAAATTTCTGCACGGGCGAGCGCAAAAATCCTTTTTTAATTCCAATAGCAACTTTTATCCTACTCTTTAACTTCGATTATTTTGAAGGGAGAGAATGAAGCTTTTTATTTAAAATAGTACACTCCCGTTCACGTACTTTTACCCCCCCCCCCCCACGGGCAACATTGTTTAAACTTTGAAATTGTCCATCTTTGGTGAAAATTAACGTACAGAAACGGCCGGGGGCGCATTTGAAAGCTCTTTCCGAGAGCTTTCAAATGGTGTAAATTATGAATACTATCAACTGTTTTTTTCTATTTTTTCCAAACGACAATTCAAGACTAAAAATTCTAAAAATTCTTGTCCGTCTTTGATCCCCCGCTCAGTTTCGGAAAAAAGTCACACAAAAATTGGGAGCATGGATTTTTGTAGCTCTTTCCAAACCCTATCTAAATCACTCATTAAAAAATTATTTTCATCAAATATGATGCCGGTATCAGCTGTTTTCCTAAAATTTTACACTTTACTTCGACTTTTCATATCCCCGTATATTCATCTAATTGAAAAAAAACTTCTATGAAAAAAAAATGTTTCGTTTTTTACGTAGAATAATGTGGAGTATTTAATTTAATAATCAATTTGCACCAAAGTTGGACAATTTCAAAGTTTAAACAATTTTGCCCGAGTGGGATAAAAGTACGTGACCGGGAGTGTTTATTTTGCACCAAGGGAGGGAAAAGGCGTTTTTTGTCGAGCGCGACGTTAGCAGGACGAGTCGTAGGTCGAGGGCGCCTTCGGCATTCGACAAAAAGCACTTTTTTCTGCCCTTTGTAAGATCATTTGCAACTATAAGCTAATATTCATATGCTGAGGAAGCTCTTATCCCTTCCGCATCTCGTGAAACATGCAGGGCCAGGTACTAATGGGATCGGTCACACCTCATCAGTTCTACTTTATATGTAATTAGTGAAACACCTAAATTAAATCTCGTTCTGAGTAATAAATAATTACATTTGTAATGTTGTTTCTATTACTTTACTTTGGACCAGTTACACCTTTGTGTATATGTTCTTTTCTTCAAGAAATGTTCAGAAGACGCAAGTTTTCGATTTTTCGGTTACACGTGACGAAGTGCCAATATTCTCCGCTAGAGACAGAATGTTCGAAGTTTTTTTTCCCTGTTCTGAGTCTTTTTTCCCCTGTTTTGCTCTTCGAACTGAAAACATCAATGTCCAGCCAGCATTACACGTTCGAAAACGTGCGTTTTTTGGACATCTGTTGAAGAAAATTGTTTAAAAAATTTAAGGGGCCGCATTTTGAATAGAACTCAAAAATATATTTAAAATGGGAAAGTGAACATAAATTTTTTTTTATTACAAAATCATTATTTTAATTGGAAATCTCATAAAAAAACGTTTAAAATCCTCTCATAGAAAAATTAAATTAATCATCTTCAGCAGAAGTTATGATCAATTATACAGAACCAAAAAAAAAAAAAGTGGTCTGAACTTTACATCTGACTATGCTACCCTTATAGATTTTGACCTGCTGAATCCGTATCCGGCCTCAGAATTTTCCCTATACCCTAAAATTTTCCCCTAGCCTAGGGTAAATATGTGAATTTTAGAAGTTTCAGGTTCCGTTGCAGTTATATTTATCCTCGTAAAAGTTCATGGAACAACGTCGTTCCTACATATTTCGGTTCGCTTTTGGTTCAAATTTGACTTTAGAATTTTTGTTAATTACCTGAGAATTTCCCTAGCCTGATGAAAAATGTGCATAAATGTGCAAAACTTGAGGCTTAACGGAGCTTTTGTTTGTGCACGGAAAAGCTGATGTCTTTCCGTACTTTTTATATCTGACAAGAAGTTTTTTCAGTACCTCGGGTTTTCCCTAGCCTAGAGAATTTTTTATATTAGATTTCACAGGCTCACAAAAAAAAAGTAGTCTGAACTTTACATGTGACAAAGCTACCCTTATTGATTTTGAGCTGCTGAATCTGAATCCGGCCTTAGAATTTACCCTAGACCCTACTATTTTCCCCTAGCCTAGGGTAAATGTGTAAAATTTTGGAAGTTTCAGGCTCCGTTGCAGTTATATTTATCCTCGTAAAAGTTAATGGAACGTCGTTCGTACATATTTCGGTTCGCTTTTAGTTCAAATTTGACTTTAGAATTTTTGTTAATTACCTGAGAATTTCCCTAGCTTAGGGAAAAATGTGCATAAATGTGCAAAATTTGTAACATGTGCATGTCAGCTTTTTCGTGCAAAAAAAAAGAACCCCCATAAAAGCTTCAGTTTTCCCTAATGTTCTTCTTTCATCTCTAGGCAGGCAGATCGTAAGGCAATGCAGAAAATTTTGATGCCGAATTTGTTACCTTAGCTACTGAAAATACACAAATATGTCTCTTTTACCTAGCGAAAATGGAACCTCTGTAGAAACTCTAGTTTTTCTCAGTTTTTCCCTTTTTTTCCCTAGGCTAGGGAAAATCCGAGGTACTGCAGAAAACTTCTTGTCAGATATAAAATCTGCAGTTAAAAATACGGAAAGACATCAGCTTTTCCGTGCCCAAACAAAAGCTCCATTAAGCCTCAAGTTTTGGACATATATGCACTTTTTCCCTCAGGCTACGGAAATTCTTAGGTACTTCAAAAACATTCTAAAGTCAAATTTGAACTAAAAGCGACCAGAAATATGTAGGAACGATGTTGTCCCATTAACTTTTTCGAGGATAAATATAACTGCAACGGAGCCTGAAACTTCCAAAATTTCACACATTTACCCTAGGCTAGGGGAAAATAGTGGGGTGTAGGGAAAATTCTTAGGCCGGATTCGGATTCAGCAGCTCAAAATCCATAAGGGTAGCTTTGTCATATGTAAAGTTCAGACTACTTTTTTTTGTGGGCCTGTGAAATCTTATATGAAAAATTCCTTAGGCTAGGGAAAACCCGAGGTACTGGAAAAAACTTCTTGTCAGATATAAAAAGTACGGAAAGACATCAGCTTTTCCGTGCACAAACAAAAGCTCCGTTAAGCCTCAAGTTTTGCACATTTATGCACATTTTTCCCTAGGCTAGGGAAATTCTCAGGTAATTAACAAAAATTCTAAAGTCAAATTTGGACTAAAAGCGAACCGAAATATGTAGGAACGACGTTGTTCCATTAACTTTTACGAGGATAAATATATAACTGTAACGGAACCTGAAATTTCTAAAATTCACATATTTCCCCTAGGCTAGGGGAAAATTTTAGGGTATAGGGAAAATTCTGAGGCCGGATTCGGATTCAGCAGGTCAAAATCTATAAGGGTAGGATAGTCAGATGAAAAGTTCAGACCACTTTTTTTTTGTGGCCCTGTGTTATTGAATATATTACATAATCAATCATAATTTCTGCTAAAGTTGATTAATTTAATTGTTAACAACCAGTCGTACTAGAGCTGCCTCGTTTGGGGGATTAAAAGAGGTCCACAATTCAGTGGAGTTTCGAAAAGATTCAAAGCAAACAATTTTAGGCGGGTACACTTGCCAAATTTTATTCCATAATATACAAGCGAGGTATCATTAGGCAGAAACTGGTACAACTTACCCACTACCTCCAAATATCCGACCTGACTGTTCATGGGATCTGTGTTTATCTGGCACATGTATTCTCCCTGGTCCAATTCACGAACATCACGGATATGCAAGTACCATGTTCTGTGGTCAGTTTGTGTGACTCCAATCCTATGGTTTTTGGTGATGACGTGATTAGCAATGGTTAAAATCGTCTGCGTATTTACTCGTAGCCATGCAACCTGTTAAAAAAAAACTGCATTATCACATATGATCCTGGTTATTTTTTACGATTTATGAAATATTTTTCCGATCTTAGTTCACCTTCAAAAACTTCATTAAATTATCAATTTATTTCAGTATCGTTTCATATGATAGATTACAAAAAGTAAAAAAATTATCGAACATATGCTTCATTAAAATACATTTATTCAAGGAAATTATATTTCCGCCTTATATAGACTTTTATTAATTGTGTCACATTTTCCATTAAGGTGAATAGAAAACTGCAAAAAAGTTTTTGAAAAAGGGGTTGAACCGATACTTACAACCTGCGCGGTAGTGCACCAGTTGTAATGTACCAATATTGGATAGCCAAAGCTGGCGCAGTACTGACTTTACCATTGGGTCAGTACTGTATCAGTTCTTCACCAGTACTTGAATCCAGTACAGAAACAAACCTGGCTAATCAGTACTGAACAGCGTTATCATCCCAACACTCAGCCAGATCTGCGCCAGTACCTCGTCCAACACCACGCCAGTGTTAGCCAGTGTTGGCCTGTACTGGCACTGTACTACGCCAATTGTAAATTTCAACTTGGGTGTTCTGTAATACTTTGAAGAAAACTGAAACTCCTGCAAGTACTGACGTAATTATTATTATAGTATTTACTGCAAAATAATATTCTCTTCGCTTATTTATAATGTTTCCTTCCTGTTTAAAAAACATCAATTTGTAGCACCGGCACGTTTTCAGCAAAGGATATATGCCAAGTACGTGGCATGTATAACGATAGAATATTGATAATATTGAATTTTCAATATATACGTCAACTAAATTTTTAATTTTTCATTTAAGATTTTTACTATGCATACGGAATTAATAATGATATACCGTTTTCAATCATCACGAGCAATTTGTTGTCAAATATAATTAAACTTGAACCATTCAGGCTTGCTGGCATTATATACACTTCAGTGTACAAACAAATTACGTGCTTTGTCGATAAAATGGCTGTCCACAACACAATAGTCCCCTCAAAATCAGGATCTGCCGTCATTCAAGTGAAGTAATTTTCTCAACGTCTAACAAATATTTGGAATTAAGTACACTAAATTAATCAAAAACTTACAGTAGTATTAAAAAGAATAAATATCAAATTTTAGTGCTCAGGGACAATTTTTAACATTTTCATAACGGACATTACAAGGTTTTTCTTATCTGTCCATTGAGATGCATTTCTTTTATTAAATTGTGAAGGGTAAATACGTCGTTATCTTGAAGTGTAATGTATGCCAAAGTATATTGGATTCACGAAAAAGTAGATCGTGGAAAAAAAGTTGAAAGCTCTGCACTGAATTATGTAACTCTGGAACTCTCCTATTTTTACTTTAACGAGAAAATAATGCGTTCGTGTTTTTATGCACTCACCTTTAATTTAAAAAAGACTAGAATAATTTAAAATTTACTGACTTAGATTGATCAAAGTTTCTTTTTTATTTTAGCTAAATTTTCTAATATGCCCGTTATGTTGTTTTATATTTGTCTCAATTGTACTTCGCTGCCTCGTCCTCAAGATCAAACATGTAGTTACGCTCTAACTGCTAGTTCTGCCACAGATATTTTAAATAAACAAATTTAATTTCGCGCCTTCCTGCAGATGTCGTCCCCTGTCTTGGTATACGGCCGCTCCCTATATTTCGCCATTACGTTTTTTCTGTGTGTTCTGACCGCATCGAAGCGCAAGAAAATTCCTCTTTTTTTCTAATAGTCAAGATGGATTCAGCATCGAAAAACCGAAAACGAAAGAGGAAGAACCGCAGCGACGACGTTTCAAATAAGATTCTCCGAAAAATTAAGAAGCTGAAGAGAAAAGTGAAGAAAAGTCAAAAGTGGCGAAGACGTGAGTCGTCTTCTTCATATGTTTCCTCTGACACCTCCCTTAGCTCTAGATCGAGCAATTCCAGTGGAAGTGGCTCCAGCGATTCATCGGAAAATAGTCCAAGGTATGCCCAAAACCACACCGGTGAGCGTCACTCGCGAGGTGCGACCCCCAGATCACCCTCTTCGGTTGATCATGGCGGTGATCGTCACTCTAGAGGTGCGTCCCGAGACAGAAATGGCGATGAGCGTAACCAAGGTAACCAAGATAACCAATAAGGTACGTCACGCAAAACAAAACCTGACGGTGAGCGTAACCCTAGAGGTTCGTCACGTCAGCGAGAGGTTATTCCAGAAAAAGACATTTCCACATCCGACGTTGGAAAAAATTACAACAATGCAAGATCCTCGTCAGATAATGATGTCATCGCTGTCGATAAGGAGGATTCTGTCCTTGAACAATTTGGAGAAGATCCCTTTGCGAAAAAGTTGCTCAGTAAGCCAATTAACCAGTCCGTTGCACAACTATGGTCCAAAATTATGAAATTGGGCCTACAAAAGGAGCAACGAAAAAATTTTACTGACAAATATCCTCCTGCAGAGAACTGCAAAATGCTGTCTACACCAAGTCTAAATCCTGAGATCAAAGTTGTCATTGGGTCAAATGGTATCAAAAAAGACCAATACCAATGCGCCACCCAGAATCAAGTAGGGGCTGGACTGAAGGCCATAGGAAAAGCTCTCACAATTCTTTTGGATCATTCCAAAACAAAAGATCCAAATGAAACCCTAAATGAGGTTAAAACATGCCTCGGTGATGCAGGGCAAATACTTACAGATTTGCACCATGGTATTTCCATCACCAGAAGATCTTTGGTCATCTCTGGCAGAGACCCCATAATTAAGTCCGTTGCCGACGAAATTGATGTTGATACGTCCCTATTTGGAGAAAAATTTTCCGAACGCTACAAGGCGGCGAAGGAAGTCGAAAAAGTGGGCAAAGACATCATCAAGCAAGCATCAAAAACGGACGCTAGGAGATCTGCAGGATACAATACGTCTGCGTCAACATCTAGGACCAGTAATTTAAACCGGAAAGGCCCTCTCAAGAAGAACCCTTTGGGTCAGAAGAAGAGAGGGCCAACATCATATCGGAACCAAACATCGAAGAGGTATTAAAGGTAAGCACAATTGGAGGCAGGTTACAACATTTTTCTCATATCTGGGAAAAATTAACATCAGACCATTCTATTTTGAATAGTGTCAAAGGTGTCTATTTTGAATAGTGTCAATAGTGTCCTGCCCTTTAATCAAATGCCACGTCAAGCATTCAAACCAAGTGGACAAAAAATGTCTACAGATGAGCACCTCAGAACAAAAAACGCAATTCTGCGACTAGAAAATAAAGGTGCTGTATCTCGTTGTGAACCATGTCCTGGGGAATTTCACTCCCCTTATTTCCTAAGACAAAAGTCTAATGGAGACGACAGGTTTATTCTGAACCTAAAACAGCTCAATAAATTCATAAATCCTCCGCATTTCAAAATGGAGGATATAAGAACAGCATTGAGACTAATGTCAATCAATTGTTACCTTGCTTCAATTGACTTAACAGACGCATATCTCCTAACACCGATTTCCAAAGATCACAGGAAATTTCTTCGTTTTTCCTTTGACGAAATAATTTACGAGTTCACATGCATGCCATTCGGTTTGTGCACAACCCCCTATACCTTCACAAAACTAAAGAAATCGGTTGCCCAAAAGCTCAGAGAGCAGGGAATAATCCTGGTAATTTACCTAGATGACATACTAATTCTTTATACCTCAGAAAAGAAATGCAATAGAGACATTAAAATAACGATTGAATTACTCGAATCTCTTGGATTCATAATTAATCAGGAAAAAAGTGACCTAACACCTTCAAAAAAGTGTCAATTTCTTGGATTTATACTAAATAGCGAGTCCTTTTGCATTTAACTTACTGAAAAGAAAAGAAATTCGATTGGTAGTCTTGCAAAACAATTTTTAAACAGGGACAGGTGTAAAATAAGAGAACTAGCTCACACTGTTAGAAAATTCTTTAATTTTCAAGCATTTTTAATGTACACTTGTAACTGAAATTTAAGTTTTTGGTAAATTGAATGAAATTAATTTACTTATGATTGAAATGTAAGGTAACTGCGAGTGGAAAGTAAGATTAATTTACGCGTAACTAAAAATTAATGTACGTGACTGAAAGAAGAACTTATATAAATTTCCGCTTTACAAAATCAATACTCACATTATTTTCATATTTTTAAAAGATATATATGTATGCGAAGAAGCAGAACAAGTTGCATAATGCAAACTTTAGTTCAGTAGAGCTATAAAGAAGAATTGTAATCATTGTTGTTTAATTTTAGTGTCAATTTTCTTTTCATATTTTGAATAGTGCGCGCTATAAGTAGTGGTCACGTGATACAAAGTGTATCTGGAGCAGACGAACTCGAGTCAACTCGAAGTTACCAAGGCGAAATAAGCAGGAAAGTCATCACAGCCTTCTGATTAGTGTGGAAACGGTAAGTCGCCTATTTTCCTCGTCCGAAAATAACGTTAGAATTTTTCCATTACATTAATACATTAGTTAAAGAAAGATTTTATTTTATTTTTTTTTTCCATACCGTCCATTTAATATACGCCGCCCGTGACTTCCAGTTAGAATGGAAACAAAATTTTTGAGGTTAGAATTTCACATGTTTCAAAAATCTGGTGATTGAAATTTCTACAAATTAAAAAGCTAATTAAACCACTCATAAATATATTTTTTAGATTAGGATGTTCGATAGTCGTTTTTGTAAGTTCAAAACGGAAAGCTTAGTGTTGCATTTGGACCATCACAAGTTTCACCGAAATATCACACGCAACTTCTATTGTAGTTTTAAGAAATGCAATAAATTCTTTAAAGCGGAATGTTATTTAATAAAACATGCTTTTCGAGTACACGGGATCTCTTCTAAAGAACGAAAAATTCATTGCGTTTCAACTGCTGCGAACGAAGAAGCAAAATATTTTTGCACTGTAGATATTTGCCGAAAAGAATTAGATAACTATCCCCAACTTTTAAAACATTTAAAAGCTCACATTGAACAAAAAGAAGCAATCACATGTCCATATCGTCGTTGTCAGAGGAAATATTCAAATTTAAAGTCATTTACAAGTCATTTGTCAAAAATACATAGAATCCGATGTCAGGAAATACAAGTAATTGCTCCAGAATCTTTTGAAACTGATCGCGCCAATTTAAATATTTGTGAAGAAAGTCCGAGCAAGGAGGAAAGGGATGAAATGGATGTGCACTCAAATGAAGAACCAGCAGCAGTTTCAAATTCTAAAAATAATAACCTTGCAGATAACTATGAATCATTTCTGCAAAACATTGCTCAATTTTATTTAAAATTAGAGAGTGAGTTTTTACTCCCTGCTACAACAATTCAGTACATCGTAACTGAGTTAAACAAACTTCACGATGAAAGTTTGGATATTATAAAAAACAATTTAAGAGAACGATTACTAGAAGAAAATCTTGCGCCCGAAAAAGTAGAAGATATATTAAGAGTATCCTTTTGTAATGATCCCTTGAAGCAAAGTCAAAAATTATTAAGTACAAATTATAAAAGGAAGAAGTTTTACAAAATAGAATTTGATTATGTTGCCCCTATAACAGTAGAGATTGATAAAGTCAAAAAAAATTTTTTTCAATACGTACCTATCCAGGAAACAATAAAAGCTTGCTTTCGAGATAAATCAATTCTAACTGAATTAAACAAACACGAAATTCGTGATGAACATGTTCTAAAAGATTTTTTGGATGGAACTGTTTACAAAAATAATAAATTTTTTCAAGAAAATCCCGACGCTCTTAAAATTATTCTCTACCAAGATGCTTTTGAAGTCGTGAATCCTATTGGAGCTGCTAAAAAGAAACATAAAATACTTGCTATTTATATGGTTCTAGGAAATGTACCTGAATATTTTCGTTCTCATGTAAATACTATTAAACTTGTGGCACTTTGCAAGGAGAAAGATTTTGATCACGAAAAAGTTTATGGTAAAGTTGTTGAAGATCTGCAAAAAATTGAAGATGAAGGAGTCCAAATTTCTGGAAAAAAGGTTAAAGGTGGACTTATGTACATCACTGGTGATAATCTAGGAAGTCATGGATTAGGTGGATTCGTCGAGAATTTCAGCACGGTAGAATATTTCTGCAGATTTTGTTTGGTGACGAGAAATGAATTTTACAGCGAGGATGGAGAATCGAAGGCGTATGTGACAAGGACACCAAATTCCTATAAAAATCATCTCAAAGAAATTGAAACTTCCAACAATTACAAGGGAATTAAATTTAACTCTGTTTTCAATAAACTGAAGTACTACCATGTATGTGCACCAGGACTCCCTCCTTGCATCGGCCATGACCTATTCGAGGGCATTGTTGCCTTCGATCTTAAACTATTCATCGATCGTTTCATCACCAAGAAGTGGTTTACGCTTCGTCAATTAAATAAGCGAATCAACGAGTTCAATTACTCTGAAGAAGACAAACAAGATAAGCCTTGCCTAATTGCTGATCAAAGTAGTAAAATATCTGGAGGAGCCTGTCAGATTTGGACGTTTTTGAAAGTTTTTCCTCTTCTTATTGAAGACAGAATAGGGGATGTTCACGATGAAGTATGGCGTTGCTTTATTTTATTGACTGAAATCGTGGAAATAGTTTGTTCGCCAACCATTCATAACTCTTGTTTGCCGTATCTCGAGGTAACAATTTGTGAGTACCTCGAACTGAGAAAAACACTTTTCCCAGATCAGAAACTTCGGCCGAAGCACCATTACGTGCGTCATTATGCTGAGTTAATTCTACAATTTGGTCCTCTGATCAAAGTTTGGACAATGCGGTTTGAGAGCAAACACAGATTTTTCAAGCGTACAATTCGATACATGCTCAACTTCATCAATGTTACAAAGTCACTGACTGAAAAACACGAACTCTTTCAGAGTTACCTGCGATTAGGAGCTGGTACTCGATTTGAAATTGAGACAGATGATGTTAATGATTTTCAAATCGACCTTTACAGCGAAAATATTCAAGCTGTTATAAGGCAAGCCAACTTACCAGGGGATATTGAAGAATGCAGCAAAGTTATTATAAAAGGTACGACCTACAAGAAGGGATGCGCTTTGAAAATTGGCCAAGATGGATATCAATATAACATTGTTATAGCAAAAATATGCATGTTCCTCCTTTGTGAAGACAACAAAGTTTTTGCTGTTTTTGAGATCCTGGAAAGTGAATTTATTCCTCACCTACGTTGTTATAAATTAGGTCGAACCATAAGGTACAAGTGCCATCCATTGAATCTTGTGTTGGATTTTAAACCTCTGCATGTTTATAAGTTGGGACATATGCAATGTGTGAAGCCGAAATATGGATTCGTTACTCATTCGTTATAAATTTTCTGCATTGTTCTGAAAGTACGTTCATTAACAAACTAAAAACTTCATAAACGCTTTAATCCTGATTTCTTATTTCGTATCTTTGTGTTTCTGAAAGCATTCCATTTGCATTTTAATTAATTTTATAAATAACGTATTTATACATCAAGAACAATCCAATTAGTATATTTCACGTTAAAATAAGGGTGGCCGCTATTTTGAAAACCAGGAAATTACCAGGAATGTTTCCAGACCGGAAAGTTTTTTAATTTTTACATCAGTAACTTAGTCAATGACTATAAGATGAAATTTAAACAAAATTTATTGTTCGAGTCAGAATGGCACAATTTTGAGTACTTACGATTTTAAAGCTTAGTCTTTGAGTTTGAAATACACATTTTGTAACATTTTATCCTTAAACTTTGTTCATAAGTTGTCATTCATGATTTCAAATGTTATTATTTTAAAATTATGCTATGTTGAATGTCTTTTTTTAATATTAGCTAATTTTTAAACTTGTAGAATGAGACTACTTCAAATTATAGGTGGTTTTTAATTCACAGTTGTACATTATAGGACTCCTAAACTTAAAATTGAGGAATTAAGGTTTTTTATTTGAAATATTTCAAATTCAGAAGATTTTCGCCTGAAATATTTAAATTTATAGTTCCTTTCTTGCAATACTTTGAATTACAAATTTTTCACTTTTAAAATCTTGAATTTATAAACTTTAATAGTCAAATTTTTCATTTAATACAGAAAAAAAAACTTAAAATAACCGAAAACTTTTCTTATGTTTTAGTGGCACCACTCTTACTCTTCGTTATTCATTGGGATCTAGAATTTTATTATTATTTTAACAGGCAAGATGCCTCTATTCACAATTGAGTTGCCTGATAAATCAAAAAGAATTGTAGTAAAAGCTGACACTTTATCAACAATAATTAGTAATGCCATAAGAAGGTTTAATCTCCCTGACAATGTTTATAAGGTATGATTTCAGTTCATTTTTGATAATGTAAGTTTCCTCCATTTGACGTTGATTGAACAAGCTACAGGAAGAAATATTGTATACAAATAATTAAATCTAATTTATAATTATATTCATTATAGATCGCGGAGTCCAGTAGTGGAGCAGAAATCGAAGACGATGAAGTTTTATTGGAATTGTAGAAGAATCGCGTGGAAATTAAAAAGGAAGATACTCTTCTTTTAAAAATAACTCCAGAAGATTTTGTTGAGCCCTCGTTTTCAGAATCAAGAGTTCGTAATGATCCACCTATAGTGAGCCACTTAAATTTTGAAATTGAAATTGGTAACTATGTCTGATTTTAATTAAGGGCATGTGAAAGTTTACCATAAGAGCAATTTAGTTTAGACCAGTTTTTTTCCACAATTTTTATTTTTTCAACAAAATAATGGTGCCGAGACATCAGTGTTAATTTCCTTTGTGTCTCGACACTCTTATTTTTTTGAAAAATTAAAAATTGTGGAAAAAAACCTGTCTAAACTAAATTGCTCTTATGGTAAACTTTCATATGCCCTTAACTTCAGAAAGATACTTTTCATTTATTGAAAAATTTCAATAATGGATTGAAGGAAATGATTTTCATTTTTCTCTTTATAATTATTCACAGATGATGATAATTCAAACAGCACTAACGAAGCTCCTTCCACATCTGGCTCTGAAAATCATACATCAAACAAAACATTTGTTTTGAATTTCCAAGAAGGCGTATGGAGCAAAGTTTCTGAGCCAATACGCATAGCTTGCGAAAAGGGACAACGACTAAAAAATTCCAAAAAAACAAGAAATCGTCAAAATAATTGCTGACTACATGATAAATGATCTCGTTGATTCAACAAAATCAAGACGATCCACAGCCATGAAATTTGCAACAATACTTTGCCATAAATATCCGAACACATTTAATGACAGAATTGGCAATGAAAAATGGGGCGATGGAACAGAAACTCTTCGGAGTAAAATTTGTAACTGTGTTCAGTATAAGATAACAGCAACGAAAGAAAAAACAAACGTCGAAAAATCGAAGCCGTCAACTGATAATCGCCAAGAATCTCTAGATAGTGACGATGAAGAAACGGAGACTCGGGAACAAGAAGAGTCAATTTCACGACGACAAGATTCATATGGTTGTGTAGATTATGCGCCACAGTCAGTTGAAACTTCCGAGTTGCAGGAAGAGAAAAGGCTCCGTTTAGTGGAATTATTCAATGATGTTGCTGATAACAGGCATGTAAAGGAAGTTACTGATTTAATGAATGACACATACCCTACTCAAAGAGGTATAATTAATGTTCAAGACAGGAATTTGGAAGTTATCTTAACTGAATGGCCATTTTTAAAAATCAATGAATTTTTGATTCAACACGCATCGAGGCTGTTGGGTAAAAACGTTTCTGAAACTTGGAATGATTCCTTAAAAAAAAAATGCAAGTCGATTAGACTATTCTTTAAGATTCCTGCCAACATGCCGGAGCATGTAGAAGAAGTAAACCGAATCTTCGCTGACGCTAAAAAGTACATGGAAATTAGAAAAGATAAAATACCAAAAGTTTTAGTCGTATTTCCACTACTGCTTTTGTACTTCCAAGAGAAAGAAAGCTTCTTATATAAAGTTGTTCCAGTAAGTTCAGATTAAGGAAAAATATTTCTCCTTTAAGTCAATTCATTCAGAACACGAAATCTTATGTTTTACTTTTATTTTAACAGATCGACAAAACTGACACAGAAGTCTTAAACAGTCCTGAAACCGATTATCCTCTTCTGATTATAAGAGGTATTTATATTTTGCTACTGTATTTTCTAAAAAATGTAAATTTGTTTCTTCTATCTGTATATTTTTTTCGTTTATGGTAATTCTAAACAGGCTATATTTATCTTGTGGAGATTACTACACTTTGAATAATACTCTTTTCTTACATTACCCTTTTCCAGGAGCATCCCTTTACGATGCAACAGCAACTTTCACGGTAGTATTTGAAAGAAAAATTCTAATATTTTGCAACGACGCATTGCAAGGAATTTTAATCAACTTCATACTATACTACGTATTTGGATATGTTTACCCTCCAGAGGCCGAAAAATGTTTGGAATTCATTCAAAGGTACAAAAAGCACAAATATGATTTTTAGTTTATAGTTAAATGAATTTAATATATTAGGCGAGACCACAATTTAAATAAACAGCCAACACAAATGTTTAATTCAGGGCTCGGAACAGGCTATACTTTTCAATAACTTATTTACTTTTTTGATCCGCGGTTAATAAAAAGTTACTTATTTTATGAAAACGCTACTTGTAATTACATTTTTTGGCCAAAATAACAAAATGAATACATTCATTAATCGTATTATATTTAAAAACTTGTGCAAAATGTAACAATTCAAAATTTTCCAGCAAATTTTGCACTTTAAAACCGTGGAAATTAGGGTATAATAATAAAGTAATAATTAGCTCGTTTGTAAAATGCATAAAAAGGACTATTAATTGAATTATTATGGATCCTGATGAAAATTGCAATTTAGCTAAAATTGCTAGTTTTTGGTTTAAAATTTAAATCTTTTTTGTTGAAATATCGAACTACGTATTATATTTTTCTATGAGAATTTATTATCTTTGGTGGAGTATAATCGGTTAAAAGTTGAACGATTTTTGTTAGAACTTTATTTTTTTTTGTTGAAGATTCATCATTGTAGTTGAAAATTTGTCTTTTTCGGTTCAAGATTCCCCTACTGTTTTCGCATAAAATTCAACTATTTGGTTATAAGAAAACTTTTTTGTCAAAAATCCGTATTTACTAGTTGAAACTTTTTGGTTACTTTTTTGTCACATTATTGCTACTTTTAGCTTATACTTTTTTAAGAGAAGTATGGTTACTATTTTACTATTTCTTGAAGCTTGAGCAATTCCGAAACCTGTTAGTTTAAACATATAACTTTATAAATATATGTAAAGAGAAATATTACTTATTATTAAATATAAAAAATATAATATGCATCATATCTTTCAGATTTTTCTTTAAAATCCATCCAAAGATGGGGTCAAAAGGGGCGGAGAAAAAAAAACGTCGTCGGAGGCCGTTCGATACCACAGTTTACAAATTGGCCCATGCTCTTTCTGACTTTTCGGACGAATTTCGAATTCCACAGTGATTATATGGAGGCCTAATATGTAAAAAAAGTTTTTATTTTTATAATAAATATTCGTGTTCTTGGTTTAAAAAACGCAGTTTTTACTCTTCATTTTATATCCTTAGCATAATTAACATTTTTTCATCATAGGGTAAAAGCGCCAGTCGTTGTCCAGACCTCTGATTTTCTAAAACAATAGGAATATTCAAATATTTAACATAATTTGCTCGAATTACTTTCATGTGAGTAAAATATGATAAATATTTGCATTTTCTCATTGTTTAAAGAAAATTAGAGGGCGGGTGTCGACGATTGGTGCTCTTACCCTGTGTAACT
>CAJFCO010017706.1:31448-43737 GCA_904066015.1 Synergus gifuensis | reverse complement strand
AAAAAAACTCAAAAATTTGAGATCAACGAAAAAAACGGAGGTCAGATTTGGATTCAGCACAGAACACTACCATGGAAATGATATATCTCGTCCCAACCCGACATAGGTCATATTTTGTTGTCCAGTGTAATTCAAAGATTTCAAAATATTTTAAAGAACTAAGAGGAATTTAATGAAATTCAAGAGAATTCAAAAAATTATAATTCATATTTAAAAAATTTCATGGATTTTAAAGATTTATTTAAAATTACAAAATTTTAAAAATATTTAAAGATTTCAAGAGATTATAAGATATTTTAAAGATGAAGAAATTTTTAAAGAATTTCCGCCCTGACAAAAGTTTCGGATAAAAATCCTAAACGAATCAATACAATCGGCACACGTCGGATACGCTCGGCTGAATTCGGTCCAAGACTCCATGTTTTCTGTTAAATCATTTAGTAATTTCTTCTACATATTTAATATATTATATTACTTAAAATACTTATTACTTCTATTCTTTTTGTGCAATTTATTAATTTCTGTAATAATTTTTCATAAATCGAATTTTACTACAGAAAATAGTAAAGTTTACTGTTACTAAATAGGAAACCTTCTTATGAAAATTGTATAATTTATTATGAATGTATTGAAACGTCGAAATTTAAGAATTTTGCCCCAACTTGCTATCGATATTAGTAATTTTTCTAACATAGAGTTTCTCAGTGTACGAACCAATTCAAAGTATCTATGTATCCTAGTGAATCCAAATAAAGCCGAATTAATCCGAACAAACTTTACGATTCGAATCAATCCGAGTGAATCCAATCCTTGCCGAAAAATTTGTATGAGTTACAATCAATCTGAACTTTCAATCGAAATGAATCGAAGGTTAGTCCGAAACAACTTTTCATTTTTGTTTTGACTTCAGACAAGATTCCTTATTTTTCCACGGGTTCACTTAGATAGACTTCAGAATAAAATGGATTCAAATGGATAGAAATTTTTCTATGTGAAACTTTCACCAGGGCGTAACTTCTCTTGAAATACACGGTGAGTCATTTTTATCTAATTTCGGAAATATCTTCTAAAATACTTTATCTACGAAAAAAAGGTTCTAACAAAGGTTGACTAGGACCGAGGGGGACATTTGAATGTACCATCAATTTTGACCTTGAGGTCAATTTGCAAGGTCAAATGGAGGTCAAACCCTTTTTTTAAAATGGGAACCCCTATTTTTGACTGCGGATTTGAAAAGAGCGGAAAATTTCACGTCCAAACTGTTCTATAGAAAAATGGTTTTTGTGACCTTGAAAAGGTTAAAAATCGAGGTCAAATGTCTGAGAAACGAAAAGATGCCCTTTTTCTGAATTGTCTTGGTTTCTCAGAGTAAACAACCGTTGAAGATGCTTCAGAAAAATAGATAAACTGTTAACGTGTACATCACCTTGAACATCATGACCTTCAGGTCCACTTTCAAGGTCACATGAAGATCAGGACGATTTTTCATAGATTGTAATTCCTGTTTTTGACTGCAGATGAGTCCGCGGTGGATAAGATAAGAGCGGTCAATTTAGTGTAAGAAAAGTACCTTAGAAAACTTATTTTTATGACCTTGATAGGGTCCAATCTCAAGGTCAAGTATCTGAAAAAAAGATTGGGTGCCTTTTTCCAAAAATGAAAGTTTTTTTCGAAAATATGGACGTTTGTGCTCGAATGAATTTTTTTTGGTAGACTTCAAGCTATGGATTGTCATTAAAACAACCCCGTAAACAAACTCACGCACTAGCAATCATTTCTGATAAGGTGTAAAGACTCTGTCAATATTTTTTGACCATCCCCTTCGGGAAAAAGAACGCTTTTTGGAAAATATGGACTTCTGTGCCCAGATGAATTTTTTTCGTAGATTTCAAGCTATGGATTGTTATCACAACACCCCCATAAACACACCCATGCAGTAGCAATCATGAATGATTGCAGTAACAATCATCAGAAATGATTGCTAGTGCGTGAGTTTGTTTATGGGGGTGTTTTGATGACAATCCATAGCTTGAAGTCTACCAAAAAAAATCATCCGGGCACAAAGGTCCATATTTTCGAAAAAAAAACGTTCATTTTTGGAAAAACGTACCCAATCTTTTTTTCCGATACTTGACCTTGAGATTGGACCCTCTCAAGGTCACAAAAATAAGTTTTCTAAGGTACTTTTCTTACACTAAATTGTCCGCTCTTATCTTATCCACCGCGGACTCATCTGAAGACAAAAACAGGAATTACAATCTATGAAAAATCGTCCTGACCTTCAAGTGACCTTCAAGTGACCTTGTAAATGGACCTGAAGGTCATGATGTTCAAGGTGATGTACACGTTAACAGTTTTTTCTGAAACATCTTCAACGGTTGTTTACTCTGAGAAACCAAGACCATTCAGAAAAAGGGCATCTTTTCGTTTCTCAGACATTTGACCTTGATTTTTAACCTTTTCAAGGTCACAAAAACCATTTTCCCATAGAAAAGTTTGGACGTGGAATTTTCCGCTCTTTTCAAATCCGCATTCAAAAATAGGGGTTCTTATTTAAAAAAAAGGGTTTTGAACTCCATTTGACCTTGAAAATTGACCGCAAGATCAAAATTGATGGTACATTCAAATGTCCACCACGGTCCTGGTCAACCTTTGTTAGAACCTTTTTTTCGTAGATAAAGTATTTTAGAATATATTTGCGAAATTAGATTAAAATGACTCACCGTGTGTATTGACATGGTTAATATTTATGCTAATATTTTCAAAATAGTGAATCTACTTATGTTTACAAGAAAATACTTAAAAATTGAGATGTGATAATTTTGTCACAATATTTTTAACATTGTAAAATCTCACAAGGAACCCTAGGTAGGTGTCCTCCTCCGATTTTGTTCGTTCTCATATACGTTGTGGTATTCGAAAAACTAAACGACACTATTTTTTCTTACGTGCCCAAAATGGGTTTTAGGGGGTAAAAATCACCCCCGAAAAAAATGGTACTAAATATCCATTTAATTGTTTCACATATAATAACAGAATCTTTCACAATCAAACCAACGCGAAAAATATCCTCACTATAAGAGATGCAATATGTGATTTTTTCAACTTGATAAAAAAGATTTTTTGGGGTAAATAAATAATTAATACAAAATAATTTCTAATTATACAAAATTTTCCAAACAGGCAACATTTCAACCCGAAAAATCTGGAAAAAATATATGTTGCATGAGATAATAAAATGAAGTTCAAGTATTTTTGCATTTTGATGAGAAATTAATTTATAAGGGGTAACCACCCTTAAGTGCATTTTATTATATTTCTGCAAAATAAAGTAAGTTTCGTGAACAAAACCGAGCCGAAGAATTTCTTCACAAAGAGGGTTGAAAAATGTAAATGTCTCAGTTTAGTCAAAAAATTTTATTGGGGTAAAACCTCAAAAGATGCTACGATTATACAAGAAAATTACCAAATAGGTGTAAATTGAATCTGAAAAACCTGAAAAAATATATGTGACACACGATAATAAAATAAAGCTCATGTATTTTTGCATTTTCCCAAAAAATTATTTTATAGGGAGTGCCTATAAAACCCTTAAGTGCATTTTATTATATTTCTACAAAATAAAGAAAATTTCGCGTACAAAACCAAGCAGAAAAAATTCCTTCACAAAGAGGGTTGAAACATATAAACTTCTCATTTAGTCAAAACATTTTATGGGGGTAAACTATCCCAAAAGAAGTTCCGATTATACAAGAAAATGACTAAATAGGTGTAAATTGAAGCTGAAAAATCTGAAAAAATATATATTGTAGGCAATATTAACAAAAGAAAAATAAAAATTAATTATCTTCACCAAGGCATCACAGTTTGGAAACTTTTTGTATAATTAAAAATTATTGTGGGGTAGTTTACGCCCAAAAATCTTTTTGATCAAGCTGAAAAAATCACATATTTCATCTCTTATAGTGAGGATATTTTTCGAGTTGGTTTGATTGTGAAAGATTCTGTTATTATATGTGAAATAATTAAATGGGTATTTAGCAGCACACTTTTCGGGGGTGATTTTTACCCCCTAAAAACCATTTTGGGCACGTAAGAAAAAATACGTGTCGCTTAGTTTTTCGAGTACTATAACATATACACTACCGTCGGAAATTATTGGCACAAGCACTCTTAAAAATCACTGCTGACTTTGAACTATGATAACTTGGTGAAAAAAAGAGATAGAATATGTTTTAAAAAACAGTTGGAAAGCTTATGAAATTCCACGTCCAGTGGTAGCCAACAAATTTTTTTTGATCTTCTGAAAATAATACAGCACGTGAGAAATTTAAAAACAAAATTCAAAATTTTCTCAGATTTTCTACCTCAACTTCAACTTTTAGCACGACGTAGAAAAATTTTTTCAAAAATCTTAAAATTATACGACATAGAGTCTGAAATCTTATCTTTAATTTAAGCCAATAAAACTTAAAAAATCTTCAAGGGTACCCGAGATACGATTAAAAATGTTCAATAGTAACTGAGTTGAATTTTAATCGACGCTCACGGTTCTTGTCCGGTCTGCTGCTCGCCTGCTTTGTTGAGGCAGGACCGAACAGGCCACGCACAGAAATGGCGCTTAAGTGGAGCCCTCTTATGCCTCTTATATCATTATTCTATTCGTTAGTATGGAGATAATATTGTAAATAATTGTAAATAACAACAAATAACAATAAATGTTAATAAAAATTTGCAATAATTTGAGATCAAAATTAATAATGAACAGAATTAAAAGCATAAGAGAGCTCCACTTAAGCGCCACTTCTGTACGTGGCCTATTCGGTCCTGCCTCAACGAAGGAGGCGAGAAGCAGATCGGCCGAGAATCCTGATCGTCGATTAAAGCTCAACTCAGTTACGATTGAACAATTTTAATCGTATCACGGGATCCCTTGAAGATTTTTTAAGTTTTCATGGCTTAAATTAAGGGGTTCCACCAACCTGGCGCGTGGGAAAATAGGTATAAAAATAAGCATTTTTTTGACGCAGTCATAAATTATTTAAAATAATTGTTATTATACACATATACACAGTACTTTATTGTATAATTTGAATCAATGACAAATTTAACAAATTTTTAAATGGCGGTGATATGATCCAATGAGTAGGACCCTTTTTTGAAAATCCTTGTTGATGGTGTACCTAGTTTCTCGATCAGGCATTGTTTGAAAAAGAAAAAATTTTTTTCGCTTATTTAGAAAGGTAATCGCTATCGTGTGACGTAGGGAAAAAAATTTTTTTAATTTTTTGTAGAAATGACAACTATTTAAAAAAAATTTCTAATTTTTATAGAAATTTTGAGTTTAAAAAATTCATATCTTGTGAACAGGGCACCCAATCAAAAAAAATCCTACGTCAAACGATAGACAATAGCATAAAGAACATGTGTTTAAAATTTTAACAAAATCGGTTGAGTACATCTTGAGATATCATTTACACCAGTTTGAAAAAAGTAGTTTCGAGAAAAACGCGAAAGAAAAAACAGTACGGCGCGAATGAGACCAAATCGCGAAAAGCTGGCTAGAACATAAAATGGGCCAAATTCTTTTATTTACTGGTTTTTAGGGTCGCTGATTAAGAATCCGGTGTCAAAAATTTCAAAAACAAAATGGCGGATCCAATATGGCAGACGAGTATGCTAAATAAAATTTTGATTATTTTCAAAATTGGTATAAAGGGGTTTTTGAAGTCGCTGATTACGAATCCGAAGTCAAAATTTAAAAAAAAAATGGTGGATCCAATATTGCGGACGAATTGTTTATAAAGTAACAAATCGTTCATTGTCTTTCATGAATTTAGTTTAAAAACGGTTTTTATCTATAAATTATTAATATTTAGGGCGAATCAATAGATGAATCACTGTTAATCCCCTTGAATCCATTGTCACTCACTTATTTGTTTATAACAAATTCAATAAATTGTTAATCAATTTCTAACTTTCCCGGTTAGGTGCTTCATTTCCTTTAGGTATTTCGGATTGAATCCAGGTATTTTTCGAAACCCGGTACTTTTCAAAAGAAAACATTCTTTTTTTCATTTTTGATATTAAATAAAAAAAATTACATACATACTCTTTTTTTTTTTTCAAAATCTGGATCAAAATTTTTGCGTTGAATTTTATTTTCATTGATTTTTATTGAGTTTAAAAAAAAAAAAAAACGTTCAAATCGGTTCAGAAATGGCTTCACAATATAAATTTGCACGCGAAAGCTTTTATGGCCCCACTGTGGGTCCGAGCGGAACCTGAATTTCAGTGACGTGCTCACTTCTAATTGCTGTAACTTCAGAAATAGTTTGAATTTTGAAATGATTGAACGCTTAAAATATTCTTAAAAGTATAAACAATTTATCTAAACAAAAAAAAATCGAATTTTTGAAAATCTCATGGTAGTGTAACCCCTTAAAGATAAGATTTCAGATCTATGTCGTATAATTTTAAGATTTTTGAAAAAATTTGCCTAGGACATGCTAAAAATTGAAGTTGAGGTAGAAACTCTGAGAAAATTTTGAATTTTGTTTTTAAACTTCTCACGTGCTGTATAATTTTCAGAAGGTCAAAAAAATATTTGTTGAGTACCACTGCACGTGGAATTTTATAAGCTTTCCAACTGTTCTTTTTTTAAAGAATTTCCTATCTCATTTTTTCACCCAGATATCGTGGTTCGAAGTCAGCAGTGATTTTCATTAGCACTCACATGAGTCGTATGCACAATTTCTGACGGTGGTGTGTATATATCGAAGCGCAAAACGCGCGATGAGAATGTGATTTTTTTTCATTTATTTTTAAGGGTTAAATAAGGGTTAAAGGGATGATATGCGAAAGGATATGTGTATGTGTGTACAATTTTCAATGGAAATATAATGTACTTGCCTGAACCTAAATATAACATATATAAACAGTTCTGTTGTATCTTTCATCATGAATATCGCCTGCAAAAAAGAAATGTTTTTGAGGGGTATTTTTTACATAACAATGGTTTATTAATATAAGAACAAGTGCCATGGTTAAAACTAGCTGTCAAGTTGTATCAACTTTTGTGATCATTCAGTGAGTACTTTGCTTCCTTTCAGCAATTATGAATTGCTTCCTCATAGAGGAAGCATTAAGTATTTAATACTTACATTAATTTTAAAAGTTTCGTGTACTTTTCAAATTTTTCGCAAAATTCATTTTTCCACCGTAACTTCTCAAATATTCAAAACTTAAAGCTGATGTAACGAAAATGAAGATTCCTTTCATCGAAACGAATCGATTGACCTATATGATTAATAGGTATTTCATTAAAAAATAAGGATGTTATGGTTAAGTGATTTTTAAAAAATTAATTAAGCATATCTTTCTTATTTTTCAATGAAATGCATTAATCATATAGGTCAATCGATTAGTCTGAACACAAAGAATTTTCATTTCCCTTACACCAGCTTTAAATTTTTATTCTTTGAGAACTTATATTCGAAACATTAATTTTTAAAAATACAATTAACCATAACATCCTTGTATCTTAATGAAATGCATTAATCATATAGGTCAATCGATTCGTCTCGATACAAGGAATCTTTATTTACATTACAACAGCTTTCAATTTTGAATATTTGAGAAGTTATAGTGGTAAAATGAATTTTAAAAAAATTATAAAAGTACACGAAACTTGTAAAATTAAATATTTTAACAAATCCTTTTAAAAAAATTCAGCTTGCTAAATAGTGGAATAAATATGCCAAATTTCATCAATTTATCTACATGCATTCTAAAGATATTGCAGGATCGTTAAAAGCGAGACACACACTCCCACACACATATATACTAGCTGTGAAGTTGTATCAACTTTTGTGCTCATTGAATGAGCACTTTGCTTCCTGTAAGCAAAGTGCTTAAATGCGTAAATAATACTTAATGCTTCCTCATAGAGGAAGCATTAAGTATTATTTACAGCAGCATTCAACTTTGATTATTTGAGAAGTTATATTCGAAAAATTCATTTTCGAAAATTACAATAAAACACAACTTTCTTATTTTTCAAATGAAATGCATTAATCTTATAGGTCAATCGATTCGTCTCGCCGCAAGCAACCCTTATTTTCCTTACGTCAGCTTCGAATTTTGAATATTAGAGAAGTTATAGTTGAAAAACAAATTTTTCAAAATTAAATAGAACCATAACTTTGTTATTTTTCAATGAAATGAAATAATATTATAGACCAATCGATTCGTCTCGATGCAAGGAACATTTATTTTCCTTACATCAGCTTTCAATTTTGAATATTTGAGAAGTTATAGTGAAAAAAATTTTTTTTAATTTACAAATTCTGTTTAAGGATATTCGTAGTACATAAATAGTCGAACAATTTATCATTATGACTTTTTTCGACAAAACAAAAATTGTCGGACTTATAAAATTTCGAAAATTCAAAAAGAAAAAATAAAGAAAATTAAAATTTTAAGCTAAATAACACACGCTATGAAAAAAAGTTAAGAGATGAAAAATATTCCTTTTTGAACGCCCTACAAGACTGTTATAACCACTTTTTGAATTTTCTTGAAAAATTCAAATTTCAAATTTTTAGCCAAATAACGTGAGATATCTACATATAACAGTATCATAACATAATTATTGTTCATAAGATGTAAATGAGTAAAAGTATGAAAAACATATCTTTTTTAACACCTTACATGATTTAAATAACTATTTTTTTTTTATTTTCTTGAAAAATCAAAAATTCAAATTTTTATTCAAATAACGCGAGATGCAGAGAAGATTATCATAACATAAGTATTGATCTTAAAATGATCTACAAATTCTCAATGAATCATTTTTTGATACGATGAGTAGTTTTCTTTATAATCTTAAAAAATATTCTTTAAAATAGCCGAGTGCGAAGCGCGAAATAATAAAATAAACAGAAAATGTTATGCAAATAAGAGGAAATCATCTATATGGTTTATACATTATCATCAGAGAAAGTATTAGATTTGTGTACAATTTTACCACAAAGAAAAAAAAAAGTTTGTCAAAAATCTAATTTTTGTGATCCATTGAAAATGAAAAATATGTTTTTACCAATGTATCTGTCTCTCTGTTTTTTAGTCTGTATATATATTTTTTAAGATTAAAAAGAAAAATGCTCATCATATTAAAAAATGGTTAAGGGAGAATTTGTATATGTTTTTAAGACAAATAATTGAACCGTTGGCGATCAAAAGGGGGTACGCGTTGATTCAGCCTGAAAAGTATTGTCCTAAAAGTTAATTTAAAAAGTCATTCGATTTTTATTTTTAAAGACTCATACTTGTGGAGAATTTCAAGGTGCATTTTTTTTTCCTCTTGCGAAAATTTGTAGGTTTTGTAGTTTTTGAGGTAATTAATAAAAAATGGATTTTTTGAAAACGAAAAATTTCAATCTTTTTTTTCTTCTACTCGCGATAGTTTAGTCAATTTTCAGAATTTTTTGATTTGATCAATACTAAACGACGTGTTTAAGTCTTCTGAAACCATCTGAGCAAGAAAAATGAAAATATTGATATAAACAAAAAAGTTGTTAATTTTTTTTTTGAGACTTGGCAAAAATCATGAATTTCAACCTTCAAGCGCCTCGTTTATCAAGCGAATTTTAAGCTACGGAAAACTTCCAGTGAGAAAGTTGTTCATTAAGGTTCAAAGAAGTTTTCTGGAAAGTTTTAGTTCAATTCGATTAATGATTACAAATTGGTGAATGTTTTAAAATCTAAGCGGCTATTATGTATGTTTCGGTACATCCGACTTGAACTTAGTTATATTTAATTATTATTAATTAATGATTAATTAATTATTAATTATTAAATTTAATTATTAATGAAAAAACTATCAACATTTCATTTAAATAGCACACGGAAAAAAATTTGGTACAGTTGCTGCTGCCTCTGTAGATACTACTGCTGCGTTTAACGGAGGAGAGTTGCGCGCAGTGGTGTAACTATGTAGTAGCGAAACCCCGCATTGCGGGGAGGCCTCTTCCTCTGCGGGGCCTCTTTGACTGAATAAAAAAATAAATTTCGCTCAATATTTCTATTTTTATTTAAAAAATTTAAATTTATGCAAAACTTTGGTTTATTACAAAGCAATTTATAAATCGACATATTCATAGTTTCTTCTTATTTTCAGAAGGGCCTCCTAAAAAATTTTACGGGAGTGCATCCAATTTTTAGTTAGGCCACTAATTGCACGACTTTCATTTGGGCACGCTGTTGTCTCTTTGTGGGGCAGCAACCGAGGCAGCAACTGCCCCTTTTTCGTAGAGCAATTGCCTTTGTCGAAGGAGCGCAGCGCCCCTTCCGCCAGAGGGACAGCAGTTACTCCATAAAAGGGTACCCCACTTTATCAAGTGGAGGAATTTATGCAGGAACATTGTTACTTTAAATTGATATTTTAATTGTCATTATTTTTCCTATTCATGGCTTTTTACATTATTTTATCACATTGTTGTAAATGTGTGAAAATTATTTTAATTTTTTCACATCTATCACTATTAGGAGCTGAGATATCCTCATCTCTGTAATTAACCAAACAAAAGAAAATTAATAAAATTTAAATATGCTTATAATGTCTACTTTTAAATAACATGTTAAAGATACAACTTGATATTTTTAACATATTTGATCTATGTATTTGTTAAACAGAGGCAGCACGTGAAAATTGACTGTCGTGAAATTCGTATCGACAACCGTGATTTTGGACCTTTATGTGACCGTAACTTTTTTAATGATTTTCGAGTGAAAAACCAGGGGAAAAATGTTCATAATTAAAATATGTTTGCAGAGAAAATGAATCTTTTTTTGGGCAGTACCCTCGAGTCAGTTCGCTGGTCATCGATAGGTTCAAAACTTAATGGAAGGGAGTTCTCGATGCCTATTGGTTAAGTATTTCAGCGCAACTCCACATAAAAGAACGAAGCAATTGTTCCAAGTCATTCTTATTATTTTCCAAAGAAGGGAAGATGCTGTCCGTAAAATTAAATTCGGAGGCGGCTCTCTTGGATAAATACCAAGCCTGGCTGAAGGCCTTAGAAGTAAAATATTTTGAACAAGTCTCGATGGAGAGAGTCTCCAAACGAGATATCCAAAATATAAGGAAATCTGTATTACTGACAGTTTCTTATAGTAAGACTGTTCAGTTAAAAAAAACTGTGGAATGGTTGATGCAACCATAACCATAACCACAACCATAACTCAACCATAACAGAAAGATGGCAAAAAGTAGTGGCTAGTGACGGACAGTACTATGAATCATAAACAGGTAATCACTTTTTCAGAATAAAGCCTCAAATTTTCGAAAAAAATCGGCGGAAGCAAAGTTGTGCACCTAATAAAAGAACGAAGCAATTATTTCAAGTCATTCTTGTTATTTTCCAAAGAAGGGAAGATGTTAGAAAAAAAATTAAATTCAAAGGCGGCTCTCTTGGAGCAATATGAAGCCTGGCTCAAGGCGTTGGAAATAAAATATTTTGAACAAGTCTCGATGAAAAGAGTCTCCAGACGAGATATCCAAAACATAAGAAAAAGAGTATTACTGACAGTCTCATATAATAAGACTGTTCAGTTAAAAAAAACAGTAGAATGGTTGATGCAACTATAACTCTGTTTTAAATAAATCGGCTCTTTTCAGGGCCACCAAATTTTATTACGAGGAATAACTTTTAAACATTTTAATATTTAGGAAAATCGTTAATGCTTTTATATGAGGAAGCAAATGAATTTACAACTTCATAATAATGAGGAAGGAAAGTGCTCTTTCCTTCCTAATTGCTTTTTTGTGTTCAACAAATGCAGGGCCTAAAATGTATTTGTAATACGCACACTTTGTGTAGTCCGCATTTCAAAGTGTGCAGTCCGAAATAAAAAAGTGTCCAGTAAACAATATTTGTAAATATTGATTTCAACTATTTATTTAATCCCAAAATTATTTAAATTACACTCGACTTCCGCAATAGTCACCACCGCAATAGTCACCAGTTTCCTTCCGCAATAGTCACCAGCTGTTCTCTCAATTGCTACTTGATAACACTGCACATGCGCTGCGATCGGCATCTGATTGGTTGCGAACGCAAACCGCACAATACGCAATACGCATGCGCAATCGATGTGACATTTGAGGTAGGGAAAATTGATGACTATTGCGGGGGCAACTGTTTAGGATTTGGTGACTATTGTGGAAGTAGAGTGTACTGTTTACTTATATTTATAGTTGAAAAAATAACAAATCTCGAAATATCTT
>CAJFCO010017706.1:0-21448 GCA_904066015.1 Synergus gifuensis | reverse complement strand
CGAATGAGTTCGAGCCATTCCGAAGAAATTTTTCAATCCGAATGAATCCGAAGTTTCAAACCGAATGATTTCGAAGCTCATCCAAAGATAATGTTCAATCCTATGCGATGTTTCAATCCGAATGAATCCGCGGCCAATGATAAACGCAATTTATATGACGCGTACTGGAATAAACTTATCTCTTCTAATAATTGTAGCCTAGAGGTTTATATTTAAATTACATTGGATGTAGGCAAGAAACCAGTCGTGATTTTTTCGTAATTAATTTATTAAGTAAAAGAGTACATTATAACCCTTATAAATAAAATATTGATTTTAAGGGCATGCGTCACTTTTTGATCGCATTTAGCAAGATGAAACTTTTTTTTAATTTTGCAAGATAAAAAGAGTCAATAAAGGTCCGTTTTAATGTTCTCTTCCGTTTTCAAAAGTTTCAGGGCAAAATATTCATTTTTATGGCCAAACAATGGGTTTATTTGAAACTCATAATTTTTCAAAATCACATGCCCTTAATTTAAAAAAATTTTTTGATTGCAATAAAATGTGTTTAAACAGAACTTGCGGATTGAAATTTTTCAGTAGGATTTCAGATTCATTCGGCTAGGAATCTTCGTACAGTCTTCGGATTGGCTGATTCATTCGGATATGAAGCCTCATTTAAACTTCGGAATGGCTCGGATTCATTCGGATAGGAATCTTCCTTCAAACTTCGGATTGGTTTGGAATGAAACTGATTCGCTCGGAAAGAGACTTCGAATTGGCTCGGATTCATTCGGATAGGCAATTTTCTATCCGAAGCCTTCGCCAGAGTTGGCAACTCGCAATCCTAGAGTGGGTGTACGCTTGAACAGTTGCACGATAATTTTGTCCTCGTTGCTGGTTGTTGCACGTATTTTTCCTCTTTCCGGAAGATCGTCGGTCAGTTCCATCGGCTTTATACCGCTCAACCCACTTCACAATGAACAACTTTGACTTTCTCATGTATTTAGCAGCCGTTGTGACGGAAATTTTTGGTCCTTTTGGATGGCAACACAAGAAGAATCGCTAGACAAATCGTTTAGCGTAAACAGAATTTAGTTTCACTCGCGTACGTTCTCTCGAACGGTTTGAGCAATACTGAAGCGGCATCATAAACGCGCATTAGTCCTTTGAACGTTCTTTAATTAAAAAAAAAAAAAAAAAAAAAAAAAAAAAAAAAAAAAAATTCAAAAATCTTCAACAGTGTTGAAGATTTATCAACTCTTGACACTGGTTGACCCCAATACAAAACCCTATGTAAATCGTAAATTTTAAAATACGCACGTGCCACGCGTGGCACGCGTCCGATACATTGACCGGTGGTGATCTTTGACCTCATATCTAATTAATAATTCTAAAAATAAAAACGCATTTAGGGGAACCAATTTTCAACGGAAATGATGTCAGATACGTTCTAATTCCAGAAAAGGATTTCTAACAAAAAACTAGAATTTATTGATCCGGGATCACGCACGTGTGACCCCCAATGTATAGCGGCCATGTTTGAATTATAAAATTTATTACAAAACGTCCTATAAAAGGGGAGGATTTGGTCTAAGGCAGTCAGTCTGTTTTTATCAGCTGAATCTGTCACAACATCAAATACTCAGTCTGTTTTCTGAGTCTGTCCGAGTCTGCCAAGGCAGTCAAGTCAGTCTGTCTCCTGAATTTGATTAAGTCACTTCGATCATCCTGAAGTTTTCACCTAGTTACATCAAGTACTTAAAACTCATGTTCAACTCTAAACTCTGTGCGGAAAACTACTCATTCAGATAAACACAAGTGTCGTCGAGAAGTTCATCGATCTTTAAATCAACGAGACCTCGATTGGGACTAACCCGGAGTCCAGTTTCAACCACACAGACCGTAGGGTCTAATTTCAAGGTCACCAACCCCTAACAAATTTGGGTAAGCAGAACTCAATATTTCTTCCTTTCCACGCCTACGATCTAATCTGAGGGAGGAGCAAGAGACTTAGTTTCTGTTTCTGTTTCAGATGAGGATCAAGAGATTTTCAAAAGGGGCCTGCCTATGTAAATTAATTAATAAATACTTCTAATTTGAAAGCACTGAGTGTATTTAAATCTTGCGGTTATCCTCATCCCTGTTTAGAGAAATCCTTTTTTCCCTATCAAAAACGAGGAAGAACCACCTTTCCGTTTTATTTCTAAATCTTAAAATTGGAGTTGTGTTTCGATTCTCAAGACGTAACAATAGTTTTCGAAATATCGTGAACACGCTCTTGTTGAAAGGTCTGTATCTCGGGTACCCATGAAGATTTTTTAAGTTTTCTTGGTTTAAATTAAAGATAAGATTTCAGGCTCTATATTCTATAATTTTAAGATATTTGAAAAAATTTTCCTAGGTCATGCTAAAAGATGAAGTTGAAGTAGAAAATCTTAGAAAATTATGAATTTTGTTTTTACATTTCTCACGTGCTGTATTATTTTCAGAAGGTCAAAAAAATATTTGTTGGCTACCACTGGACGTGGAATTTCATAAGCTTTCCAACTGTTTTTTTTTTTAAAAAGAATCTCCTATCTCATTTTTTCACCGAGATATCGTGATTCGAAGTCAGCAATGATTTTCATTAGCGCTCACATGAGTCGTATGCACAATTTCCGACGGTAGTGTATGAGAACGAACGAAATCGGAGGGGGACACCTACCTAGGGTTCCTTGTCAGATATCGTGGAAATTTTTCAAAATACTTTAAAATATTGAAATCTTATCTGCTTTACACTCAAAATTCGAGTTGGTAATCCCTCGATCCAGGATAACTTTATGAGAAATTAGATAGAAAATTGTGTATCACATTAGAAAATGATTGAAAACGTTTAACTTACATCGGAATTAGCTTCAAATGGTGCAGAGCCTTTTCCGCCTGCAATGCTAAAACCAAGACCGTTCTGATCCCGAATAAGTGTCGTATGTATGAGAACGGGTATTGTAGGCTCTGCTGTTGGTTTTACTGCCGGTAACGGTTCAGGAATTTTTTTTATCTGAAAAATTTTCAAAAGAAGTGTTTTTTCAAAAGTTCAATATCAGGAAATCTTCTAATTTCATATTAATTAATTCACTGTTGGATAATTTTACATTTAAATATATTCAAAAATTATGCTCGAGAAATTTTTATTAAAAAATGAAACATTTTTTAATTAAAAAGTCTTAAAACTGGACAAACTTAAATTCAAGTCGTCTATGAGATATTCTAAAGTTATACTTAAGATTACTAAATTAAATTTACAAAATAAATGGACTTTAACTTTAAGCGTTTAGAATCCAAAATTTTATATTCTGAGTTTTAAAAATGCAAAAATTTAAATTTCGAATTGAAAGCATTGGAAATTTTAAGTCTGCTACTATTTCAATTTGAAATCGTTCAAAATTGAATAATTTCAAATTAAATGCATTTGAAAATTTTAATCAAATTTTGATTGCATTGAAAATATAATTGTTTAATATTGAATATTTGTATTCTAATTCTAAGCTATCAAAGATTTTGAAAGTTTTGAATTTTAAATGCAGATTTATTGGAAAATGTCATTAGATTGCACAAAATTAGAGGACGGAGACTTTTTTATCGCAAGAGGTGCATGTTTTCTCAACTTTAGATGATTTAAACTCTTTTGATTATAATTTTGAATTAAAATAAAATTTTATCTATTGAACAGCAAACAAAATTCAGAATTCTAAAATTTTGCAAAAACTTGCAAAAAAAAACTGCAAATTAAATTTGGGTATTAAAAAAAAATTGACAACTATGTCAAAAAATTTAAAAAAATTGACATTATAAAGAAACCGTTTTGTCAAAATATGTACCACAATTAACCTGTTTTTTTGAACGAATTCGAAAAAGAATTTATACTCTAAAATAGAAAATGTACAAAAAAGGAAAAGCTGTTTTTGTGAAAGCTTTCATTTTGCAGTTTTTAATTTAAAGATTTTTAAATTTGAACAGGTACATTCAGCAAATACACCCTAAAATGTACACTGTACAAAATTTCGGGAATTCTCCGTAAGATTTCTTAGGAAATATTCCACATCTGTGGTAGGGAAAATGATTTTCCCGAAAAATTTAGGAAAATTCCCAAAAATTTAGGTAATTGAACAATACCTACAATTTTATAAGGAATTTTCCCAAATCATTCGGGAATTAAACTAGGGAATATTAAATTAAATTAGGGAATATTCTCTAAATATTTAGGAATTAAAAAATGCCTAAAACATATTGGGAAATTTCCCCAAAAATGTTTGATTTTCCATATAAGTTAGTTTTTAAGCAAATTCCTTTTTTCTACTAATTAATGTTTAATTATTTAAACAAATTCAGATTGTTTAAATAATTCTTTTTTGATAATTCTTTTTTTTTCACTAAAGCATATTTGTCAACATTCAATAATTAATTTTTAATTATTTAAACAAATTCAGTTTGTTTAAATAATTCTTTTTTGATAATTCGTTTTTTTCACTAAAATTATTACTGTTGGTCGAGTGGCATATTTATCAACATTCGTTAATTAATTTTTAATTATTTAAACAAATTGAAATTGTTTAAATAATTTTTTTTTAATTCGTTTTTTTCTGGTTAAAAATTAATACTATTACTCTAGTGGAATGATGATCAACATGTGTAACAAATGGAATTTGCTTAAATAATTTTTTTTGAAAATTCGTTTTTTTATGAAAATTATAACTATTTTTTTGGTTGAATATTTATCGAAATTGATGAATGAATTTTCAATCATTGAAAATAATTGCATTCATTTATCTTTTTCCCTAAAATGTTTGGGAATTTTCCCTACAACTACAATAGTTAGGAGTACGTTAATCCTAATCTGTTACCCTTATAAAGTTGAAGATGGTCAGGCCCATTTTCTCAAACTAAGAATTTTGGTTTTAAAACATTTTGGAGCGTATTTGAGAAATGATTGTCCTGAAAGAAACCTTCAATATTTTCAGGCCAGCCAGGTATATCTGGGGGCGGTATACCTAAATATTCGTTCAAGTGTTTGTTACATTGGTCATTTCCATTCCCATTCTCACAATCCTCTATAGGTAAATGGAAAATCGTCCGACTGCTTCTCCGGAGACCCAGGCCCGTGTTCGATTCCTGCCAACTTCGTTGTTCTTCTAACCCGATTTTTCTGTTTCAGCTCATAACAAAATAATTCTAGTTTTCAGAATATATATGTAATTTCTAATGTTTCCAATTCGAATTTTAATTAATATAAAATTATGCTTAATATGTAATTATGTTTATATTCAGTTTGTTAATAGAGCTAAGCCCTTCGAAGATTGCAGTACTTATTTACTTCTTTTCTTAGAATTTGGGAAAATCACCAAAAAGTGTTTGGGAATTTTCCCTACTAAATGTTTGGGAAAATTCCCAAAAAGTGTTTGGGAAATGAGCGTCCCAAACATTTTCGGGAAAATTCCCGAAAAATTTTTTACAGTGTAGAAACTTAGGGTTTATTAGTATTTTAATGTTTTTTATTTAAAATTTTTAAATTTGAACAGGTATATTCATCAAAAACACCCCAAAATGTAGAAACCAGGGTTCTATTATTTTGGTCTGAAATTACTGTGATAAGCTTTCTAAAATTTTCAGGCTGAGCTATTAGGGAACTTGCAAAAATTCTAAGGACATCAATTGAAACTTTAGTGGACAAGATCGAACCCGCGCTCCGCGCGCGCATTTACGTATGTGTTATAATCAATGATATTTTATTTCTTCTTTCCTAACAGTTGTAATTAAGATTTTTTTTTTAATTTTAGTTTTATAGTAATAATAGTTTCATTGTATGAGTTTAAAAAATTTAACGAACTTTTAAAAAATAATATCAGGGTGTCTAGTGATCAGGCAATTTGAAATTCCCGGGTTTTTCCCGGTTTTTTCCAGTCTCTTCCCGGTCAAATGTATTTCCTGCAAATCTCTAATTTCACGAAAACCTTCGAAATATCTGAAAATTTGTAAGAATAATATAATTAGGAGATATAAGATATTATAATATAATGTAATTATATACTAATATAATATCTTATTTCTTTAAAGTAAGAAATCATTTGAATCCATGTGAATAATTCGTAAAAATCTCTAAAAATTCCTAGAAACCGCTTGAAATTCCTTAACATTTAAAATTCCTTAAAATCATTAGAAATCTCATCGAATTCCATGAAATATTTCAAAAGTCAGAAAAATCTCTTGAAATCCGTTAAAATTCGTGAAACTCTCTTAAAATTCCTTAAAATTCTACAATAACATTTTAAAAAACTTTATAACCTTTCAAATCCGTTAAAATGATTAGAAATCCCATAAAATTCCAAGAAATCCTTTAAAATTTCATAAAATCTTTAAAAATCTCTTGAAATCCGATAAAATTATTAGAAATCTCATAAAATTCCACAAAATCCTTAAAAAGTCCACAATATCTTTTAAAAAGCAGAAAATTCTTTGATTGAAAATTGAATTCTCTTAAAATTCCTGAAAATTCCACGACAATATTTTAAATCCCTTAAAATTTCTAGAAATCTTTGAAATTTCTCGAAATTCCACGACAACATTTAAAATCCCCTAAAAGTCCTATACAAACCATTTGAGATCTCATAAAATTCCACAAAATCGTTAAGAATTTCTCAAAATCTTTTAAAACAGAAAAATCGTTTGAAATCCTTTCGAATTTTACGACAACCTTCGAAATCCTTTTAAATTCTACAAAATATTTTAAAAATCATAAAAATCTCTTGAAATCCCTTAAAATGATTAGATATCTCATAAAATTGCATAAAATCCTTAAAAATTAAACAAAATTTTGTTTAAATCATAAAAATCTCTGGAATTATTTTTTAATTCCTTGAAATTCCCAGAAACCTCTTGAAATTTCTCCCCAAAAAAGTAGTATAACGAAATATCTCAAAAATGTTGTAAACATTTTTGTTGAATACTTGATTGGCTTTTGAATGACTTGAAGTTGTAAGAAGTAAAACAAAATAATCGAGCGCGTAGTGCGCGTGTTGGTTTGCTAGTTTTTTTTTAAATTTGATAAAGTAGAAATGGAATAAAAAGAAGATAAAGTAGAGAAAAGTCGATTTTTCAATAAAATACCAAAAATTCCCGGTCCTAAATGAAATTCTCAGGTTTTTCCCGGTTTCCCGGTCCGCTAGACACCCTGAATATATATTTATAAAAAAATTTTTCTTACTTTTCGATATTCGATATGTATGATCTTTTTAGAATAGGAGGATAGGCAAAACACGTGGAAAGTGGTGCCATTTATGCCAGTTGATTTTTACGGCAAAGAATATTGATTCAGATTTCCGGATCAAAATGAGTTTTATTTCTTAGTTGTGGAGTTCATGAATAATGAAAATGCTTATCGTGGAACTTTTTGTCAGCACCAATCGTCGAAAATTTTAAAAATATAATTGCAAAAATACCTTTTTTGATTCGCTCATCTCGTCATTTTCAAGATTATGAGACAAAGCCGTGGATGAAACATAAGAAGTTGCACTTGGTGCTCGACTTGTGCTCATACTCGAACATACCGAGTCCTTTCTCATCGAAACCTAAGTTTATATTTCAGAAAAACATGCAAAAGTTATTATATTAAAAAGATTCAGTAAAAATAAAAAAAAAGCTTCCTCTACGAGGAAATAAAATTATTTAAGTCAGAGCGTGGACAATAGTGTATTTGACTAATTATTTTTCAACAAATGAGTGTCGCAATATGTTTAAAATTAGGTGTTAATAACATTCGTACAAACAGATTATATAAGAAATTAAGGGCATGTATTACTTATATGAGTAAATTTAGATAACCCGGTTTATTTCTAAAAAATTTTCACTTTTTAAAAAAAATTGCAAGAAAAAAACGGGGTTAACTAAATTTGCTTATATGATAATTACCACATGCCCTTAAATAATAATTTTAACTTTTAATAATAAAGAAATAAAACATCAAAGTTATTGTTTTCACAGTTGAAGTGTTACAATTTAATTTAAATTTAATAACAAAAAATATTTAGAAATTTTGAAGTTCACCATCCATTTATAAGATTTCAAACAGTAAACATCCAAAATGTGTTTTTTCATCACAATTAATAAAAAAAATCACATGTCCGAAAACATTAAATTTGACTCCCGGGTTGGAATTTGTATTCCCGATTAACTTCCGGTTTTATTTTAATTCATGGCTAATTTCCGGTTTCCCCGGTTAGTAGATACCCTGAAGGATAAAATGAAAACATATACAAAGTTTCATTTTTGAGTAACAATCACTCCATTATTATTATTATTATTATTATTATTATTATTATTTTGTCAACAATAAAGCCAACTAGATACAAGTTTCGTTCTTGAAATAAACTGTAAAATAATTAATTAATCAATTTATGAAGTCTTTCTTCAGCTGTAAACCGGGGCAAAGCTGACCGGTGGGGTAAACGTGACTTTGCTTATAACGTTGTTATTATTAAACAAATTTTAATTTTACTTTGCATAAAATAAATCTATTTTATTGTAGAGATAGTGTTACATACTTAAATCTTGAAAATTGACATTGTAAAAGAAAAATTGTACCGAAAACAGTTTTGACAACGTAAGAATGGAAGATTCACTGGCAGAAATAAGTGACCGGTAATGTAGAATTGCCTCTTGTTTTCTGAGCCACATGCAAGAAAATTTTTGGAATTCATTCCTTATTTATTAACTATTGCGATTAACTATTATTTATAACTATTTTATATATTCTAATTCTTCAAAATTATTTATAACATATATAATTGAACCTTCGGCGAACAAAAGGGGATACGGGTGGATTCATCCTGAGAAGTATTGTCCTGAAAGTTAATTTAAAAAGTCATTCAATCTTTAATTTTAAAGACTTATACTTGTAGAGAATTTCAAGGCGCATTTTCTTTTTCTCTTGCAAAAATTCGTAGGTTTTGTAGTTTTTGAAGTAATTGATAAAAAATGGATTTTTCGAAAATGAAAAATTTCAATCCACTTTTTATCAATTACATGGTGGCCACAAGATTCAATTTTTCAATTTCCCTGACATTTCCCTGACTTTCAGACAAATTTCCCTAACAGAAAAGTATTAAAAATACGTATAAATTTTCAATAATAATATTATAGAAATTTTTCAAAAAATTCGTATAATATCACTTAAAATCTTTTAAAATTTAAAATCACTTCACAACATTTAACATTCGTAAAAGTCTCTCAAATTTATAACAAGTTTTGAAAATATCTCTTAAAATTCATTGAAATTTCTTGAAATTCCTAGAAACATCTTAAAATTCCACGAAATTCCTTCTTTGTTAATATTTCATGAGATCACCTCAATTTTCACGAATCTTTTTATAATTCCTCAAAATCCTTTGAAATACTTTAAATTCCAAAAAAAACTTCAAAATCTTTTATATTAAAATTCCCTAAAGTGCATTAAAATCTCTAAAAAAAATTCTTGAAATAAAAAATCTCACAAAATCTTTTAAAAATAAAACTAGCTGTGAAGTTGTATCAACTTTTGTGCTCATTCAATGAGCACTTTGCTTCCTGTAAGCAAATATGATTTGCTTCCTCATAGAGGAAGCATTAATTACTCTTTACATCAACATTAAATGTTGATTATTTGAGAAGTTATATTCGCAAAATTCATTTTAAAAAATGACAACAAAGCACAATTTTCTTAGTTTTCAATGAAATGCATTAATCCTATAGGTCAATCGATTCGTCTCGACGCAAGGAACATTTATTTTCCTTATGTCAAGTCAAAATTTTGATTATTTGAAAAGTTATAGTCGAAAAATTAATTTTTTAAAATACAATTAACCATAAAATCCTTATTTTTCAATGAAATGCAATAATCTTATAGGCCAATCGATTCGTCTCGACGTAAGGAACCTTTATTTTCCTTACGTCAGCTTTGAATTTTGAATATTTGAGGCGTTATAGTTGAAAAACTAATTTTTTAAAATTAAATAGAACCATAACTTTGTTATTTTTCAATGAAATGAAATAATATTATAGACCAATCGATTCGCCTAGATGCAAGGAACATTTATTTTCCTTACGTCAAGTCAAAATTTTGATTATTTGAAAAGTTATAGTCGAAAAATTAATTTTTTAAAATGCAATTAACCATAACTTTGTTATTTTTTTAATGAAATGCATTAATAATATAGGTCAATCGATTCGTTTCGACACAAGGAATCTACGTTTTCCTTACATCATCTTTGAATTTTGATTATTTGAGAAGTTATAGTGAAAAAATGAATTTTAAGAAAATTATAAAAGTACATAAAACTTGTAAAATTAAATATTTTGTTAAACCATTGTAACAAATTCAACTAGGTGTATAATGAAATAACTATGCAAAATTTCATCAATTTATCTCTCCGCGTATTCAAGAAATTGCTGGATCGTGACATTCTATAAGGACTATTAAAATTCCTTAAAATCATTTTTAAAATGTCAAAATTACTTATAATTTTTACAAGCTTCTTAAAATCCTTTAGTATTCCACGAAAAAATTTTAAATCCCTAAAAATACGTAAAGATTTCTTAAAATTCTTGAAAGCCGCCTGAAATTCCTTAAACTTCAACAAATTCTTTTATAAATCATAAAAATTGAGAAATCCTTTAAAATTCCATGAGGAAAATTTAAATTCTTTAAAATCACTTTAAAAATAATTAAATTTTCTTAAAATTCATACATGCCTTTTAAAATCCATTTAAATTCCACGAGAATATTTATAATTCATTAAAATCTCTTAAAATTCTTACATGCCTTTTAAAATCCTCTTAAAGTCCACGAGAATATTTATAATTCCCTAAAATGCATACAAAAACCTTTATAATATTTGAAAACTTTTCAAAATTCCCTAAAATACCACAAAATCTTTAGAAGATCATAAAAATCTCGTGAAATCCTTTAAAATTTCTCAAGGAACTTTAAAATTCCTTAAAATTCTTTGAATTCCCTAAACTTCCTCAAAAATCTCTTAAAATTTCATGAAGTCCTTTTAAAATTCAACTAAATCTTTTAAATATTATACAAATATCTTGTAATCACTTAAAATTCCTGAAAACCTCTTAAAATCCTTTAAAATTATTGAACATGTCTTGAAATCATTAGAAACCTAAAGAATCTCAGAGAATACCTTGAAATTAATTATAATCCTTCGAAATCTTTGGATAGTTTCTAAAATTTATTAAATAAATTATAAAAGTTATATATGTAACACGAAAAAAATAACATAACATAGTTAACATACATGTTAATTTCTATTTTCCCTGACAACTACTCGCATTTCCCTAACATTTCCCAGACAAACTTTTTTTTCCCTGACATTTCCCTGACTTCCCTGACATGTGGCCACCCTGTATAAACAATTATTATAAACAAATGCATGATTTGAACAGTTTTAGGCACAAACGAAGAGAATTTTCTTGCGATCGTCTATAATAATTGTTTATGAATTTATCAATAAATATTGGATACCACATTTCACCTCGTTGTTCTAAACGAGCGACCCTTTCTCATTAAAACTGAGGCCTGATGCCACTGAGAAAAAATTTCACAGATAATAAAACTTAAATATTTTGAAAATCAACATTTTTATTACTATTTGCAGCCTTATAAAAATTCAAAAAAACACAAATTCAAAAATCAGGCTCGAGAGATCTCTCAAGAATTTAAAGGTGAATTTTTTAATAGAAAATGATTGAAAATCGATGAAGAATTGCGGCCTAGAAATTATTTTGAACATTGTTTTTGCATTTCGCCACACTGTAGTGCGTCCCGTTATTGCATGCCTACCATATTCAATAGACTTCCGTCTAAGGTTTCTGGCAGGTGAAACCGCTTGCCAGAAGGCTCACAGCGGTTTAATTCTAGCTTCTCTCGTTCCTATGCAGGAGGGGATAAATCGTTGAGGATTGGCCAACGCCATAAGAGTGGGATAAGCAAGATGAGGATTGGCCCACGCCATGAGAGTGGGATAAGCAAGATGAGAATTGGCCGATGCCATGAGAGTGGAATAAGCAAGATGAGGATTGGCCCACGCCATGAGAGTGGGATAAGGAAGATGAGGATTGGCCCACGCGATTAGAGTGGGATCTTTCCTGAGCGTCGAAAGAGTGGGGTCTCATTTTCTGAGCTATAAAAGTCGACAACTTTGTCCCAATGTCATTTGAATTGTGTCACTGAAAGAGCGATGGCTCCAAAATCAAAAAAGAAATTATTAAAGGAAATCCTGAATCTTGAAGAGTGGATGGCATCTCTTCGAAAGAAGAGATGCCATTTCACTAAGAAGGGGAGGGAAAATATGAGAGCAGAGGCTACACTGCTCTCATTGATGGACAGAGTTTTCTCCAGATTGGAGAAAAAAGTCCATCAATATAATAAACTAATCAGAAAAGGAAAATAAAAATCCTTTTCTGATAAAAAAAAAAAAAAACAATCGGCCCTTTTTAGGGCCACCAAATAATTTAACGTGGGAATAATTTTATGTTCCTTTCTTAAAAAATAGATGACCTGTCGAATGTCCACAGTTTATTCGTGATCTGATTGGTTGAGAGATGGTCACGTGGGATCGTCAGAAGTGCGTAACGTGAAGTAATTATATAGGCGCGCGAAACGCGCTGTGATGTTCTAGCCTTAATAAATACCCTATTATAAAAAGATAATGAGGTCAAAGTCGAAAAAACCTAACGCCTTTTCCGGCAATCTGATTCGTTGTGGCGTAAGTATCGATAGTGCTTTTCGACAATCGACCGGTTCGCGCGCTCATTTAAATTTTGTTTCGTTAATCATAATTTTTTTCCCAATTAAATTAATAATTAATTAACAGTTTATTTAATAATTATAATTAACGTAAAATATATATATGTATACACTTATGTAATAATTTTTTTAACTTTTTTAATGCTTTTGTGCTGAAATATGTTAATAGGTCGTGTTACCGACACGTACTTGAGAAGGGTTAGGAAGTTACGTGCCAGTATTAGGTATTAGATATTTCACGTTTTGACCAAATCAACAGGTCGGAAAATATATATATGTAGATTTTTTTTCAAAAAATTTAAAGATTGTTAATAATCATTTTGTCATGAGTATAAACTCGAAATACATTGAAAATCTAAGAATTTTAAGGGAATTTTATGGAATTTTTAAAGATTTCATGGGAGATAGTGGGATTTTAAATCTTACTGTAGAATTTTAAAGAATTTCAAGAAGTTTCTGAGAATTTTTAGAAATTTTCACGACTTTGATCAGATTTCAATCGGACTTCAAAGTACTATTATGACTTTTAAAATATGTATTTTGTGGGATTTAAATAAGGAATTTGAAACTTTATAGGAAATTTTATTGAGGAATTCCAAAAGCTTTTTACCATTTTTAAAAGATTTTGTAGAATTTACAAAGATTCCGAAGGTTTTCGTCAAATTTTAAGGGTTTTCAAAAAATATTTCTAATTTATAAAAGATTTTGTAATATTCTTAAGGATTTCATGGAATTTGATGAAAGAATCATTAAAAATTCTCAGAGATATTAAGAGTTGAGAAATTTCCAGAGGTTGCTACAAATATTTAGAGATTTTCACTAATTTTAAGATGGATTTCAAGAGATTAATGATTTTGAAGGTTTCTATGTGCATTTTTAACGATTTTTAAGTGATGTTTACGAAATTCAAAAAATCTTTATGATATTACCACGATTTTGTAGAATTGTGTGGGATTTTAGGATATTTTGTATAATTTTACGAGATTTCAAAAGCTTTGTAAGAGTTTTATGAGGTTTTAAGGAATTTGAAATATTATCCTGAAATTTTAAGGAATTTGATGAGATTTCAAATAATTTTAAGTGATTTCGAGAGATTTTTCTGATATTTAAATGTTTTTGTGAAAATTTTAAAGGATTTCATGGAATTTGATGAGATTTCTATGTAATATTTTTAAGGCTGGCGTCGTCTCATGATTGCGTTTTGCGTTGCGTCATAATGAGAGAAAAAAGACAAAGTATAGTTTTGTCTCTTTTTCTCTCATTATGACGTAATGCAAAACGCAATCATGGGACGCCAGCCTAAGGGATATAAAAGATTTAATAAGATTTTAAATGTAACCTTAAAATTTCAAGAATTTTTCTGGGAATTTTATGAGATTTTAAAGTTTTTCATGGAATTTCAAAAGGTTTCTAGGAACTTTTAGAGATTTTCATGAATTTTAAAGTGGATTTCAGAAGATTTATGAGTTTGAAAATTTTTCTGGAATTTTTAAGGATTTCATGAAAGTTGCATTGTTATCATTGAATTTAAAAGAATCTCAAGAAGTTTCTGAAAATTTTAAGAGATTTTCACAAATTTTAAGCAATTTAACAGGTTTTCAAAGGTTTTTTGGAATTTTTAGAGATTTTCACAAAGTTTAACATAGATTTTAAGAGATTAGAGAAATGAAATATAATAAATTATATAATATTGAAAAAGAACGAAAATGTGCGCGCGGAGCGAGCGTTCGTTTTTGTGCTTAAAGAACAACATAATCCATTATTTATAACAAATGCAAACTCTTTTTCCTCTTGCAAAATTCCATACGACCAACAGATCTCAAATGAAAAATTAAAACCTGCAACACAAAAAAATTTTCCAATTTTGAAAAAAGAAAAACTTGTGCTGAGTTGTGCTCGAGAGATTCAAACTCTTTTTCCTCTTGCAAAATTCCGAACGAACAATAGTTTTCAAATGAAAACTCAACAACTGAAACTCAAAAAACATACAAGTCTCAAAGTGATCAGATATTGAAAAAACTAAACTTATGCTGAGTTGTGCTGAGGAAATGCAATCAATTTTCCCTGTCGTAGAATTCCGCTCGACAAATAGTTGCCGAATTAAAACTCAAAATGTAAAAATAAACTTTACTTATATTTTTGGACAGAGGTTTATACATATAGGTATAGCGTTACATACCACAATGTACATATGGCTTCTTTTAATCTTAATTTCTAGGACTAAGTATAATAATGAATACTGATCTCATATTAACTAATGATATCTGTTTAGTAATTTTAAGTATTATTACACTGAAAAAAAATGTACGTTGGTTCAAGTAAACACATGTACTTGGCCGATTCTACTTGAGACAAATGAATATTTCTTTACCATAAGAAAACGAATTTCTAGAATCAAGAAAATAATGGTATCAGTAAAATTACTCGGAGCAATTAAATATATATTAGAAACAAATAAATATGTAATTATTTCCATTCACTTATTTACTTGTATGTAATACAAATAATTTATTAGATCAAATAAATATTTTCTTAAGATGAGTAAATGGAAGTATTAATTTCTCCTTCTTGAATTAAGTATATTGTTTTACTTGATACAATATAAAAATTCTTGGTTCAAGAAGATCACAATCATCATTTATCATTTAGGTTATATGGACGTTTTTATTCAGACTCTTATAATGTCTTCGTAGGTGAGTGGAACATCGCCCGACTGCTGTTCCGGAGAGCGGAGACCCGTGTTCGATTCCTGCTAACCCAATTTTTCTGTTTCAGCTTATAATTTAATAATATCCTATATTATCAGGATATACATATATGTAATAATTTCTAATGTTGTCAATTCTAATTTAAATAAATAATAAATATAAAATAATGTTTAATGTAATAGTGTAGGTATATGTATATTCGGTTTCGAGATCGAAATAATATGTGTGTAGGTGAGACTTGTGTGAAAGGACAATTTTTTTGTTTGGTATTCCAACTGTAGCATATAAATCCTTGATTCAAGTAATTCTTTATTCACATTAAAATCATAAATTCTTGGAATAAGAAAATTATATATTCAATTTGATCATATATTTACTAAATATAAGAAAATATGTACTAGTAACAAACATTTCGTACCAAGTACTTATTTTCTTGGATCAATCTCATATGGTATGGTCTGTATGTAAGATGACCACATTCTTGAAACAAGAATTTTTTTCTTGATCCAAGATTTTTTTATTCAGTGTAGGCATATAAATAATATTAAATATTACATATTTAGTTTTTGTAGTTATTTTATATATTTTTCGCTTAAAATGTGAAAATAAACTTTGTTTATATTTTTGAAAAATGGTTCACATATAGCGGTCCATAACAGAATGTACATCATATTGCTTATTTTAAAATAAAAGGAATTTTAAGAAAAGAAAAAAAAAATAGTCGGCACGGCGTGCGACAAGACTTGTATGTTTTTTGAGTTTCAGGTTTTGAGTTTGCATTTAAGAACTATTGATAGCTCGGAATTTTGCACGAGGAAAAAGAGATTGCATTTCAACAGCACAACTCAGCACAAGTTTTGTTTTTTCAATATTTCATAATTTTTTAGACTTGTAGGTTTATTTGAGGTTCAGGTTTTGCGTTTACATTTGAGAACTATTGGTCGTTCGGAATTTTGCAAGAGGAAAAAAAGTTTGCATTTTCCGGACACAACTCAGCACAAGATTTTTTTTATCAAAATTTGACAATTTTGAGATTTTCGGGTTTTCATTGAGTTTTCATTTGAGAACTGTTGGTCGTATGAAATTTTGCAACAGGAAAAATAGTTTGCATTGCGCGAGCACAACTCAGCACAAGTTTTGATTTTTCAATATTTGATAATTTTTTAGATTTTCAGGTTTTTTCAGTTTCAGGTTTTGAAATATTTAATATTAAATATTAAATATTAAATATCATTAATATTTAATATAACATATTAAATATTAAATATATTTTCTCAAAAAATCGATTTTTTGACCCATCACATGAGACGATCCCCTTAAACTCCTCAAAAAACTTCAAACTCTTTGAAAATTCCTAAAAATCTCTTAAAATTTCCAGTAATCCTTTAAAATTCCCTAAAGTGCATTACACACTATTAAAAAAAAACTCTTGAAATAAAGAATCTCACAAAATATTTTGTAAATCAAAAATGATTCGAAATTTTTTTAAATTCCATGAGGACTATCAAAATTCATTAAAATCATTTTTAAAATGTCAAAATTACTTACAATTTTTACAAACTTCTTACAATCCTTTAGAATTTCACGAAAAAATTTTAAATCCCTAAAAATATGTAAAGATTTCTTAAAATTCTTGAAAATTCTTACATGCCTTATAAAATCCTTTTAAATTCCACGAGAATATTTATAATTCATTAAAATCTCGCAAAATTCTTACAAGTTTCTTAAATTCCTTTATAATTCAACGAAAAACTTTTAAATCCCTCAAAATACGTAACAAAATGTTTATAATATTTGAAAACTTTTCAAAACTTCCTAAAATTCCACAAAATCTTTAGAAAATCATAAAAATCTCGTGAAATCCTTTAAAATTTCTCAAGGAACTTTAAAATTCCTTACAATAGTTTGAATTATCTAAACTTGCATAAAAATGTCTTAAAATTTCTTGAAGTTCTTTTAAAATTCAACTAAATCTTTTAAATATTATACAAATCACTTGTAATCACTTAAAATTCCTAAAAACCTCTTGAAATCCTTTAAAATTATTGAAAATGTCTTGAAATCATTAGAAACCTAGAGAATCTTAGAGAATACCTTGAAATTATTTATAATCCGTCGAAATCTTTGGATAGTTTCTAAAATTTGTTAAATAAATTATAAAAGTTATATATGTAATACGACAAAAATAACATAGTTAACATACATGTCAATTTATATTTTCCCTGACAACTACTCGCATTTTCCTGACATTTCCCTGACAAACTATTTTTTCCCTGACATTTCTCTGATTTCTCTGACTTTCCTGGCATGTGGCCACCCTGAATTACTTCAAAAACTGCAAAACATACCAATTTTTTCAAGAGGAAAAAAAATGCGCCTTGAAATTCTCTACAAGTATAAGTCTTTGAAATTAAAGATCGAACGACTTTTTAAATTAACTTGCACGAAGATAATTCTCAGGCTGAATCCACGTGTATCCCCTTTTGGTCGCTCCTTTTGGTTACATAATTACTATTATGTAACTGAAGTTAAAAAAGTGAAAATTTTTATATCACTTTAATTCTCTACAGTCGGTAAAGCATGTTTTTGTATTGATACATTAGACATTTTTGCGTGTAGTTTATCACCAGTAAAATGTCAACAAATAAGAGATTATATCGTAGCTATCACTATTTTTATTCAAAATAACTTATTCTTCTTTCTGCATATGTTTAAAGGTAATTTGGCAAATACTTTTAATAACACAGAAGCTAATCATTATATTTTGCAACGTTCAAATCTTTTGATTTTCATAAAAAGCTACAGGTCGCCTTTACTCCAAGGTGTGGGGTAAAGCCGACGAAGTACAACTTGTTAGAAATAATTAAATTATTAAATCCTTGTTTTATTTACGTGATTAATACATAGAAAAATATAATATGTAATAATGTAAGACAAGGAGAAAAAAAAAAAAAAAAAAAAAAAAAAAAAAAAAAAAAAAAAAAAAAAATAGATCAGTTCCATATTTTATTAACTTTAGAAAAATCATTGACTATTAACTGGTCGGCTTTGCCCAGGTTTACCCTAAATGAACAATTTATTTAATTTTCCAGAAAACGCGTGAAATAAGTGAATTTTCGAAATAAAAAAAATCGTATAACAGAAAAAGAGTAATTTTTCTAGATCTACAAGTTTAGAATTGCACTTTCTACAATATCGTTGGAAAATTAGATAAAACCGTTTTTGATCTTTACGACTGTTACACTTGGCTTTAACATTGACAAAATATAGCGAATATGGAACGTTCTTTTACAAACCGAACAGATTTGGATGAAAAATGACCGACACATTTTTGATTCAGCTAAAACTTTTTTTACGGGTTCATTATCCAATAAGAAAAGATACGTATTCGAAGATTTTTTTTTTTTTTTTGGGAAAATAGGAAGGATTGAAAATTTGAGAATTTGGTGAGTTTTGGCCTGAAGACTATTGTTTTAAAATTCATAACTCCGGTTCTATTTCAGCTAGAGACTTTATTTTTTTTTCATTTTAAAGGTAAAAGAACGAGCTTTAATAAAAAAATAATTCAAAGAATAAATATTAACAAATTCAAATTGTTATAAACAATTGAAATTTTTAAATCGATTTTTAACAATTGTCCCAACCATGAATCAAGTTTTTAGTATTTTTATCGTATTCTACGTTAAATTTCCTTTCAAAAACGATTTTTTCATCGATGGACAAATAATTAGTAATGTCCGAAAAAATTTAATTTATTTAGCGCGATACGTCACACCGGCGCGCGGGTCACATGGCACGGCCCATTTTCTTGTCTTATATCGTTTTTCTCTGAAATATAAATGATTATTACATATTTTGAATTAAATAATCTTATTTATTATTTAGTTAGTATTAAAGATAATAATAAAGATTAATAAATAATTAATAAATAATACAAAATACAAACATAAAATAAATAAAATAAAAAATATTTAATAAATAATAAAGATTATTAAACAATCTTATTTATTATTAACTTAAATTTTCAATAGTGATGTTCTTCATTTATTTCTTTTTATTTGTTTATTTATTTCTTCAATTTTAAATAAAGTCATCTTGGCTAATAAATAAGATTATTTAATTCAAAATATGTAATAATTAAATAATTATAAATATATTATTACTAATAAATTATTATTAGTAAAATAATAATTAAATAATCTTATTTATTATTCAATAATTATTAAAGATAATAATAAATCTTAATAAATAATTAATAAATAATAAAGATTATACAATAATTTTATTCATTAGTAATTTAAATTTTCAACGGTGATGTTTTTTCATTTATTTCTTTTTATTTATTTATTTCTTAAATTTTTAATAAAGTCATCTTGGCCAATAAATAAAATTTTTTAACTAAAAATATGTGATAATCATTTATATTTCACAGAAAAACGATATGAGACAAGAAAATGGGCCGTGCAATGTGACCCGCGCGCCGGTGTGACGTACCGCGCTAGATAAATTAAATTTTTTCGGATAGTACTAATTATTTGTCTATCGATTAAAAAATCGTTTTTGAAAGGAAATTTAACGTAGAATACGATAAAAATACTAAAAACTTGATTCATGGTTGGGGCAATTGTTAAAAATCGATTTAACAATTTCAATTGTTTATAACAATTTGAATTTGTTAGTATTTTTTCTTTGAAATATTTTTTTTATTAAATTTCGTTCTTTTACTTTTAAAATGAAAAAAAAATAAAGTCTCTAGCTCAAATAGAACCGGAGTTATGAATTTTAAAAAAATAGTCTTCAAGCCAAAAATCACCAAATTCTCAAATTTTCAATCCTTCCTATTTTCCAAAAAAAAAAAAAAAAAAATCTTCGAATACGTATTTTTTCTTTTTCGATAAAGAACCCATAGCAAAAGTTTTAGCTGAATCAAAAATGTGTCGGTCAATTCTCTGTTCGGTTTATAAAAGAACGTCCCATATGGTTTCATTTCCATTAAAGAAAATGAGTTATTTTCAATATGCTAAGCTGGGGAATGGCCTAGATATAATTTCACTTCAGCAGATAGTAAGCAGTAACATACCTGTTCGGATGAAGGTACTATTCTCGTCACTTCTCTAAGAATAACGAGTACCAATACTCGTCCACATGCTTTTAAAACTTCCACCGCATCATAATGGTCAACATTAACTACCGAAACTCCGTTTACTGAAAGAACTTTATCTGCTACCCTTAATCCAGCAAGATCAGCAGGACCACCTAAAATATTAGAAAAATAATAAAGAGAAAAACGTAAAAAAAATAATACAAGGTATAAAAGAAACAGATTTTCGAATTTTTTAGTTTTACACAAATACAATTGAATTTTAATTTTAAAATAATGAAATAACGTATATGGGCATTTCTCTACAATTTTTCATTTTGGTGATGATGCACAGTAGGGCAGGGGCGGATCCAGACAAGGGCTTTGGGGGGGGCTCGAAATAATTACCCTTCCCCTCCACTCTCAAGGAAGGAGGTTAAAAAATAATAATTAAAAAATTATTTTATTTTATTGTAAATTATTTAAATATATTTAATAACTGAGTTTCCACAATTTTTCCTCTCATTTTAAGGCCTACAGAAGAGGATAAGATTCGTTGGAGAACTGGGCCACTAAATTTTTGTTTTTTTTAAATGTCGAAAATTAAAAATTGTAGAAACATGCCCAGATAATATCCATGACTTTCAATCTCGTTAAAAATCTTTAAAATTCCAGATACCTAAGAAATTTCGATACCTTTAAGTCTCATTAGATTTATCGAAACTTCATTTAATCTGATTAAATTCTGTGAAATCCCTAACAATATTTTCTTAATAATTCAAAAAAAACTCTTCAAATCTTTAACAATCACTTGAAATCTTTCAAAATTTGCTGAAATGTCTAGAAATTTCA
>CAJFCO010017705.1:70671-82231 GCA_904066015.1 Synergus gifuensis | reverse complement strand
TCTATTTCCAAAATTGAAAACCAAGATGAAAGGAGCATTTTATGATGATATCCCAGCCATTCAAGCAGCCGGAACAGAGGTGCTGAAGAACATCTCTATCAATGACATAAGAAAATCTATGCATGTGTTGGTTGATCGTTCCAAACGTTGTATTCAGTCTAATGGAACCTATTTTGAATAAATAATAACTTTCAAAGATAATATAATGTGTATTTTATTCTATATCCAAAAAGTTCGGTTATTTTTGGGACACACTGTGTATTCGAAAGTATGATGTGGCAACTGCATACCTCAATGGCGAATTGGATGGAGAACGTTCTAGAATATTTAGTCAACAAAAGACAGAAGCAGGATCAATTATTAAACAAAGCCAAGACCATGTTAAACGACTTGGCTCAAGGTAACATAGTCTATCTCATAAAAAAAGCCTTATACGATCTAAAAACAGGCTGGTCGTCCTGGTACAGACGATTTGACAAAGAATTGTGGACTTTAGACTTGAGTCCAACGAAGGTGGATCGCTGTGTTTATTTGAGACACGGGAAGGAAGATTTGGTGATTGTTGTCATTTACGTCGATGACATTCTGGTAATGTCTAAAGATCTCAAAGAGATTTCACGATTCGGACGTGAATTATCGGATCTCTTCGACATAAAGGATCTTGAATTGGCGATCTCAAACATTGTTAGGGATGGATTTTATCAGAAACGACGAGGGAATCTTTATCAACCAGAAAACATATATCACAGATATCCTTCAAAGATTTGGGATGGAAAAATGTAAACCTGTATCAACTCCTTTAGCAGTTGGCACAAAACTCGTTAGAAGTGACGCATGGTCCGAGTCAGAAGGTGAAAAACCACCTTATCGAGAATTAATCGGATGTCTACTTTATCTGGCAGTGGCAACACGTCCGGAAATCGCTCACGCGGTCAGTTTGTTGAGTCAATTCAATGATTGTTTTAATAAAACTATCTCGACCGCGCGCATTTACTTTGTCTCTAAATGTTGTAATTTATGATATTTTATTTCTTCTTTTATAACATTTATAATTAAGATTTTTATGTATTTTAAAAACTAAAACAACTTTCAAAGAATAATATAAATTTATAAAAAAAATTTCCTAATTGTATAATCTAAATAATTACATACTACAACTATTTTTGTTTTTAAATAATAAGGGTGGACCTCCGATTTTATTCCGGCTCTGTATACTTATGTATTTTGACACGCTGAATGATTACGAATATGATAGTTAAAATTTGTGCAAATTTTATTTTAATGGTAAAATAATCAAAAAACCATAATTTCCATTGTTTCTTTCGTTTACATCAGTTAATTTGCAAATTTAACAAAAATGTTTCCAACAAAAGTTGTATATCTCATTGAAATACACTTTTTTAAAACATTTTTTTCTGCAAATGATATTTTTCGAGAAACTCAGAGATATATCGATTTCCATCGTATTTCCAATATCTCCATTGTTTTCAGTTTGTTATCTACTCACGCTCCTCCCCTTTACCATTCACTTGCCATTTACCTTTACCATTCCCTTTTAATATTCCCCCTGTCATTTCCCTTTACCATTCCCTTTAACATTCTATTTTCCATGTCCTTTTAACATTTCCCTTTGCCATATCCTTTAATCATTTCCCATTCCTTTTTACCATTTCCCTTTACCATTCTCTTTGCAATTTTCCTTTATCATTCCCCTTTGCATATCCTTTTACCATTGACCTTTACAATTTCCTTTGCCATTTCCCTTTACTATTTCATTTACAATTTCCCTTTACCATTCCATTTGCCATTCCCCTTTAACCTTTCTTTCGCCATTTCCTTGACCATCCCCCTTTACCAATTCCCGTTCCATTCCTCTTTACCACTTCCCTATGCCATTTCCATTTACCATTTTCCTTTATCATATCCATTTATCATTCCTCTTACCATTTCCTTTTACTATTTCATTTATCATTTCCCTTTACCATTCCATTTGCCATTCCCCTTTACCATTTCCTTTCGCGATTTCCTTCATCATTCCCTTTTACTACTTCTCTTTATCATTTCTCTTTGCCATTCCCCTTACCATTTACCTTTACGATTTCATTTACCATTTCCCTTTACGATTCCATTTGCCATTCCCTTTGTCATTCCCCTTTACCATTTCATTTCGCCATTTCCTTTACCATTCCTTTTACTATATCCCCTTATCATTTCTCTTTGCCATTCCCCTTTACCATTTCCCGTTCCATTCCTCTTTACCATTTCCCTTTGCCATTCCCATTTACAATTCCGGATTCCCCTTTAACATTTCCCTTTATCATATCCTTTTTCATTTCTCTTTGCCATTCCCCTTTACTATTTAATTTACCATTTCCCTTTACGATTCCATTTGCCATTTCCTTTTGCCATTCCCTTTACTATATCCCTTTATCATTTCTCTTTGCCATTCCCCTTTACCATTCCCCGTTCCATTCCTCTTTACTATTTCCCTTTGCCATTCCCATTTACAATTCCGCATTCCCCTTTACCATTTCCCTTTATCATATCCCTTTGTCATTTCTCATTGCCATTACCCTTACCATTTCCCTTTACTATTTTATTTACCATTTCCCTGCACGATTCCATTTGCCATTCCCCTTTACCATTTTCTTTCGCCACTTCCTTTACCATTCCCTTTTACCAATTCCCTTTACTATATCCCTTTATCATTTCTCTTTGCTATTCCCCTTTACCGTTTCGCGTTCCATTCCTCTTTAGCATTCCCTTTGCCAGTTCCCTTTACCATTCGCATTTACCATTTCCTGTTATCATATCTTTCCATTCCCTCCGCGAGCATCTAATGGGTTGCACGAAAGCACGCGTTCGATTTTATATTTGAAAATAAATATCGTATGATACTATTTTATGTTTTATGCTTTTTAGTACAAAGTTTTTGTTAATTTTATTTTTGTCCACCTCTTTCCTTCTTCGTTATTTTTATCTATAAAATAATAGCACTATAGAAAAGAAAATAAGGATAGCGTCCCATGGACGCTATCCTTATTTTGTCAGAAGTCTGACAATTCATAAAATGACACGTAACTTACGTGGAAACTTATAGTAACTTCCCAAACCTAATGACACGTAAAAATAATCGAGGATTAGTATAAATAATAATTAAAAGTTTTACGAATATGAAAATATTATATATTTGATCTCTATTTCAATAGTATTATTTTATTACATTCTCATCAGAGAATGTATTATATTTGTGTAAAATTTCCCCCCCCCCATTTTTTGTTAAATCTTCATGTTTGGTGACCCCCTGAACCCGAAAAACATGGTTTTGCGAATATGCCTGTATGCCTGTGTGTGTGTGTGTGGAAAAGAGTCAAACGATGAAAAATATATCTTCTTGAACGCCCTACAGGATTGACGTAACAATTTTTTGAATTTTCTTGAAAAACCGAAAATTCAAATGTTGAGCCAAATAACGCGTGATACAGAGAAAATTATAAGAACATAATTATTGATCTTTAAACGGTCTACAAATTCTCCTTTGACCATTTTTTAATATCCTTTCTTAAAAAATAGATGACCTGTCGAATGTCCGCAGTTTATTCGTGATCTGATTGGTTGAGAGATGGTCACGTGGGATTGTCACAAGTGCGTAACGTGAAGTAATTATATAGGCGCGCGAAGCGCGCTGTGATGTTCTAGTGATTATTATTTTTTGTTTTAATCATCAAAATATTTTTTAAAAAAATTTTAACACAAATCGCAAGGTTTGAATGAGATTTAAAAATAATATCTAACGAAAATATTGAGCGCTTTTTTGAAAATATGATTTTTAAGATCAATATAACATTACATAAATTAATTTTCTATTAATTCTAAGATTTAACGAGGTATAGAGTTTAATATGATTATAATTTTTACATAACTATAAGTAATTTATATGATATTTAAATAAAATATAGTGTGAAGCGCGAGTGTTCTGATGAGAATGTGTTCCTAAAGGTCGATATAACCTAAAGTAAATTAGTTTTCTTCTTCATTTGAAACTAAAATAATTTAAATAAAGCAGCGATGAAGGTTCGTAAACGAATGCAAGCGCGCGAAATGTGATGAGAATGTGTGCTCACAATGGCACCCCTAGTTATAAATATAATTATAATTGAAATAGTAAAATATAACTATTACGGTAACATCAATTGAGCATATGTATTATTTAAGATATTTTTTTTTTATTTTTAAATGCGCGCAAATAGTAACCAATAAATATTATATTTTATGATAATTCATAATAGTTTAAATTGTGATACTTTATAAACTATTGATTTAACATTGCCATACATTGCGTAGGAAATTTTTTCTATACGCATAAACGCGCCACTACATTCTAAAGTCACTTCTCAAACCTTATTAGTGACAGGTCACTTCGCAATGCTGGACATAATGAGCGCGGGAAGGCAAGTATCGATTGTTGAAACTTACATATCGATAACTAAGCGACGAATGAGGATTACGGAAACGGTAGGTATCGATTGTCGAAGATCACTATCGATACCTAGGCGACGAATTAGAATTACGGAAAAGGGATCACGACTTTCGACCTTTTTTACCATCATTTCTTTATAATAGGACACAGCAGCTTGGAATGCAGCAGAGAGGATATTTCGGTACTTGAAAGGCACGGACGATTACAGGATCTTCTACAGGCGTGACGATAGTCCTCTGGTGGACTATGTGGATGCGGTTTGGGGAAGTTCTATTGACGATAGGCGCTCCTTTACAGGTTATGCTTTCTCTATGAGTGGTGGAGTGATTGCTTGGGATTCAAGGAAGCAATGTACGGTTGCCTTATCAACAACGGAAGCCGAATATATGGGAATAAGTGAAGCGACCAAAGAAGTCATTCATCTGAGACGTTTTCTACTGGAGCTTGCAGAGTCTGATAAAAAATCGATCAAATTGTTAGTTGACAATTACAGTGCATAGAGCCTAGCTACCGATCCCGTATACCATGCACGAACCAAACAAATCGATGTACGTCATCATTTTGTTCGTGAGATTGTGGAATCGGGTGAGATAGTTTTAGAGCATGTGGCATGTGATAACATCCCTGCCGACATTTTAACCAAGACTTTAACGACACCAAAACACGAACAATGTGTTCGTCTCCTGGGACTATTGAAGATACCAATTGGAAATTTAGAGATTGTTTCAAGGGGAAGTGTTGGACTTATTTACCATGTAAGTGTTTGGTTCAACCTCTAACGCTCATCTGTAGAGGGCGCTAGGGCAGACCTGTATTATATTGACTTTTCGTAAAGTATTATATTGACGTAAAGCTTTACGGCAAATACCTTTTATATGTTTAACACGGTTTAACTAATAAATCACTTTGTTCTTTTCTATATACTGTGTCTATATTAATGTGTGTCTTTGCGAACACTAAAGAACTTGACCTTCATTTTTGGACACTAAAAAAGTATACCAGAGGCCAACCCAATCGATCAATTCTTTCGAAAGTTATCGTGTTAACAAATTAAAATCAACAGACAAGCACATTTGTAAAAACATGTTTTTCGGGTTCAGGAGGTCCCAAAACGTGGACATTTGAGAAAAAATGGGAGGGTCAAATTTTACACAAATCTAATACATTTTCCCTGATGAGAATGTAAAAATTCACAAAAAAAACATATTTTTTTAAAAATCAAATGTTACGAAAAACCACGTAGATTTATCAATTTTCAATATTTTAAGCTTAAATTTTACGTCGTAATACTCAAAGTATGTTAAATAAATAAGGAATAAAGTACCTTTAAATACTTTACTTTAAGTACTTTAAATACGGTACCTTTCAAAAGATAATTTTTTTGAAATTTGAAATTAGTATATTTTTTAATATAAAAATTCGTGAATTTATTAAGCAAAATGATACAAAATAATTTTTTTCATCACTCCAATGAAGAAAATGCCTACATAAATTTATGGAAAAATATTTCAGTGTTTTTAATGAAAAATGAAAATTTATACGACATCGTTAGAGTAACATACGTTGACTCATGCGTGCATCGTTGATGCACGTATGACTCACGATAAACGTATGACTCAAGGTGCCTTCCCATGACGGCAGAAAACGTCGGCGTAAAGCAGAATCTGATGAGAGTGAGAGAGATAGGCAGATTTGTTTGTCTCTTTCACTCTCATGAGTTTCGGTTTTACGCCGACGTTTTCTGTCGACATGAGACTGCATCTTCACGCTAAACGTAGTTGAACACGTACGAGGCGCATGAATATTCCCCAAATTTCAGTTAACATAATTTTCATTTGACCGAAAATTAAGTAACCGAATAGCTTTTTGGCATAAATTTTATTTATTCGAATTTTCAATTGACATAAGTTGTATTTATCCTAACTGCCATTTATCATAATTTCTATTTTACCGAATTTTCATATAGCATAATTTTCACATTTTCTAATTTACGTTCACCATAATATTTATGTATCCTAATTTCCATTTAATCTAATTTCTATTTTTTATAAATATCACTTATTATAATAATTATTTGTCCTAATTCCCACATTACATAATTTTTATTTGTTCGAAGTGTAATTTGTCATAATGTCTTTGAGTCATAATCTCCGTTTATACGAATTATTGTTTATTCTATTTGTCCTTTATCATAATTTTATATTGCCCTAATTTGCATCTAACCTAACTTTTAAGTTTTTGAATTGCTATTTTATGTAATTTTTAATTGTCCTAATTTTCATTTAACGTAATTTTTATATTTCCTAATATTCATGTAACTTAATTTTTATTTCTCCGAATTTCTAGTCATCATAATAACCACTTATCCGAATGTCAACATGAACTAATTGCTATATCACCGAATTACAGCTTGTCATAATTTTTATTTTCTATAAATTTCATTCAACCTTGTTATGAGAAATTATTTTAATGTTATGAGAAATATTAGTTATTTTGATAATAGAGTAAGTTAATGTAAAGTGAAGGCTAAATCTCTGACTACGCTTGGTTATTTGATTATTATTAATTCAAATTAGAAATAAATAAAAAGAAAGTCTTAGTCTTACGCCCTCTCATAGGCAGCTTGAACTCATAGTAATTATAGTTATCATTATTCGTGGGATCTCGAGGGAGGCAGGGAATACGCAATCAGATTCAAGTAACAAATAACAATTTATTCAAATGAAAGTTTAAAAAAATACAGAGCAACATTTCATCGTCACCCGGCTACGGAAAGACTCTATATAATGCAAATTATCCTTTTAACAAAATACTCGATATAAACTAAGCTTATTCTCCTCGAAAACCGAGTGAACGATGAATGCAACATAGAAAAAGACTCAATTAAAATAATTAGTAGTTTGGCGTATTGCTCAACTCAAAAACATTCTTCGTAAAAATAAACACAAGTATTCAAATGTCTAAACCGATTCAAAACCGAAAGAAACAACTCTTAGCGCAAACCTAACAGCGCCCTCTCTTGCCCCTAACTGAGCACGCATGACAATGGTTAAAGAACCTTTATTTATTACAAGTCGGATCTCTCAGTGTTTTACAGAACTGTTTCCCCCTTTTTCTTGCAAGAGAGAGAAACCATCGCAAACTGATTGAAAAATAGCGCAAATTGCGTAAAATAACAATAAAGTCGGGAAACGCGTGAACATAAGATGAATATCGTAATTACGAAGTGGAGTAAGCAAAAACTAATTATACTTGACAAGAAATTAAGCGTTTTACGCCATTTTAAATTGAATTAGTACCTCATGGTAAAATTTCGGTTATTTTACCATTTTACGCGAACTTTACCGGTCTACGTGACAATTGTGGCGCCCGTACAAAACTTCGTTGGCGCGAATCTACCCCTCTCAAAGACAACGAAACGTTAATGACATTCTGAGCCCTGCCAAGTTACCGTAGCCTGGTACAGCGTACACAGTAACTTGGCCTAAAAAACGTAACCCTTCGCGGCGAGAAAGAATCGAGCAGTGCGTTAAGTTCTCGTAGCCTGGTACAGCGTACACAAGAACTTGACGTCACTATAAAAAAGATGAAAAGAGGAGAATTTCAGCCTGGTACAGCGTACGAAGTCTCCAGGAGTATACTACCTCTCAAATCTTGAGCTCGCAGGTCGAAATGTCGCGCTGAAGGAGAAGCCCGCTGGCTTGAAGTGGAAAAAGCGGCTGCTGGAGCGTCGTCGTCGTCTTTGTCGGATGCTGGCAGGATCACAGCTGGCAGAGGCGGCATCGTCAGGCGGACGTGAAAAGCCGTGACTCGACGAGGAGTGCTGGACAAGTTCGAACGCCCGTCTTTTAGCCTGTTGCGGAAGCATCCCGTGTGCGAGAACCTGCGTTCTGCGAACCTAACGTGAATTTACCGTACAATTCTGCGATCGATATTCTGACCGCTCTGTAGCTTCGTGGTAATTGTAAGTTGGTTGGCCTATGGTCAGGCTCTCTTTGGTCGCTCTGCCTAGTATCGGTTATTACGATGATGGTTGCCTATGTACAGGCTCTATTACCAACGGTATACCATACCGTTACAACCTAATGTCTATATTTCCGAATGTCCATGTGCCATAATCTCCATGCAACATAATTTCCATCTGTCCTAAACGATTTCCAGTCAGTTTTGAAGTCGTTGTTTTCCATCTATATGAATTTTGACTGGGTGGTAAATGAAGTGGAGATGGCGCTGTAAGCCACTTCTTAGCACATGAAAAAAAGTAGGCGCTAAATTTAAATGAGGTTTTTAATCATGAGATTTAAAGTTAGCGCCTACATTTTTTCATGTGCTAAGAAGTGGCTTACAACGCCATCTCCACTTCATTTACCACCCAGACAAAATTCATATAGATGGAAAACAACGACTTCAAAACTGACCGGAAATCGTTTAGGACAGATGGAAATTATGTTGCATGGAGATTATGGCACAAGGACATTCGGAAATATAGACATTAGGTTGAATGAAATTCATAGAAAATAAAAATTATGACAAGCTGTAATTCGGTGATATAGAAATTAGTTCATGTTGACATTCGGATAAGTGGTTATTATGATGACTAGAAATTCGGAGAAATAAAAATTAAGTTACATGAATATTAGGAAAAATAAAAATTACGTTAAATGTAAATTAGGACAATTAAAAATTACATAAAATAGCAATTCGGAAACGTAAAAGTTAGGTTATATACAAATTAGGGCAATATAAAATTATGATAAAGGACAAATAGAATAAACAATAATTCGTATAAACGGAGATTATGACTCAAAGACATTATGACAAATTACACTTCGAACAAATACAAATTATGTAATGTGGGAATTAGGACAAATAATTATTATGATAAGTGATATTTATAAAAAATAGAAATTAGATTAAATGGAAATTAGGATACATAGAGTAGAGTGGGGCGAAATGGCCATTTTTTACTATTGAGCCCTGTAAAACTCGCAAATGAAAAAATTAATAAATAACCTAGGTACCATTGTAAACTTCACATTTTTGGCTAAAACTTTTATGTGGAAACTATTTGTCTATAATGATTAGTATTAAAATTATAGCCTTTGGAAAAAAAAATTCGAAATGGCTGTTTCGCCCCACCAGGTGGGGCGAAAAAGTCATTTTATTTTAAGACTGAAAATCGAGGAAAAGCCATTTTTTAAACATGAAATTCAAATGTTTATTACAAAAATTCGTATTTTAACATTAAATCGTCAATCACTCAGTATCAAAATAATATTGTGGAATTTTTGCGACATTTCGATTCGAACGGCTAATGCGACTTGGCCCTGCCTTTGGTTCGTCAAATTTTTCTGGTCTACCTCTCTTAGTAGCTGTTTTTTTGGATGTTTTAGAAAGAGGTTTTATAGAAAATGTCATATATTTGGCTAAATATATTATGAGAAATTTATATATTATAATTATTTATTTCAAAATAAAATCTTTTTAAGTTTTATATATAATAATTTAAAAATCCAATAACAGTTTTTTATTAAAATATAAATTTATATATACACTGCCCTGCAAAAGTTTGGACTCACTTAGAAAAATAGTATTTTTTTGGATTTATCGCTTTAATTATCGTTCTCAGATCTTTTTATACAACGTATTGGTTTAGAATAACATTTTATTAATAAGTAATAAACATTTACTTGTGATATTCTTGAGTTTTTTTCTGGAAAAAATTGAGAAAATCAATCCAGTCGTTTTTCATCAATATGTTGGCCTTTCGATTTGATGATTGCCCTACAAATTCTGGGCATTCTTTCCACCAATTTCTGAAGTCTTTCTGGTCGCAATCGTTGCCAAGCCTGCTGAAGACATTGCCATAAGTGAGATTCGCTGGTTGGATGCAGTTTCCGCACTTCTCTGTCCAGCTCATCCCACATACTTTGATACAATAAATAAATGATAAGTAAAAGAAAACGCTCAAAAGTTATCAATACAATATTGTTCTGAACAAATACGTTGTATAAAATGGTCTGAGAATGATAATTAAAGCGATAAATACAAAGAAAACGATTTTTCTAAGTGAATCCAAACTTTTGCAGGGCACATATACACAGTGTGTCCCAAAAATAACCGAACTTTTTGGATATAGAATAAAATACACATTATATTACCTTTGAAAGTTATTATTTATTCAAAATAGGTTCCATTAGACTTAATACAACGTTTGGAACGATCAACCAACGCATGCATAGATTTTCTTATGTCATTGATAGAAATGTTCTTCAGCACCTCTGTTCCGGCTGCTTGAATGGCTGGGATATCATCATAAAATGCTCCTTTCATCTTGGTTTTCAATTTTGGAAATAGATAATAGTCACATGGTGATAGATCAGGTGAATACGGAGGGTGGTTGATGAGAGAAATCCGTTTTTTCATCAAAAATTCGTTCACTTTTTTGGTCTTGTGAGGTGGTGCATTATCGTGCAATAAAAACAGCTGTTTTCCTGCTGGATATTCAGGTCTAACACGACCAATTCTTTTCCACAAACGATGTAAAACGCCTAAATAGTATTCTCCATTAACAGTTCGACCTTCTGGAACAAATTCCTTGTGGACAATACCCTTTGAATCATAAAAAGTAATCAACATTGTCTTGATTCGAGACTTCTGAAAACGCAATTTTTTTGGTTTTGGCTCGCCTTTGGTTTTCCATTCAGCAGATTGACGCTTAGTTTCAGGGTTATATTTAAAGCACCATGTCTCATCACCAGTTATGATCGAATCAAGAAAGTCTGGATCGTTTTCAGCAGTTTCAACAATGTCTTTGCAATGCTCCACACGAGCGATTTTTTGGTCTTCATTTAATTCATGTTGAACAAAACGCGCACAGATCTTTCTTTTACCCAAATCTTCAGTTGAAATTCTCCAAATAGTGTTTTTACTCGTATTTAATTCCTCAGCCAACATTCTCGTAGTAAAATTTGCATCGATATCAATGATTTCACGGACTTTTTCCACAAATTCAGCACGATTACTGGCTTCTGAACGACCTGGCCTTAGGTCGTCATTTAAATCCTCACGACCATTTTT